>JAEOAD010001853.1:67500-116841 GCA_036365145.1 Orientallactaga sibirica | reverse complement strand
TGTACATGTGCAACATTGTGCGCTTGCATCACTTTTGCTTCTGGCTATACATGGGACCTGGATATTTGAACAACCATTGTTAGGCTTCGCAGGCACATGTCTTAAACACCTAAGCCATCTTTCCAGCCTGATATATTTTAGGTTCACATTATGAGTCCTTTTATTTTTCCAGCAAGCCCAACACATTGCCTTGTTATTTTATAAGAAAGTGACTGTAGCCAGGCATGCCTTTAATCCCAGAACTCTGGAGAAAGAGGCAGGAGGATCGCTATAAGTTCAAGGCCACCCTGAGACTACATACTGAATTCCAGATCAGCCTGAGCTACAGTGAGACCCTACCTCAAAAAAAAAAAAAAAAAAAAAAAAAAAGGAAGGAAGGAAGGAAGGAAGGAAGGAAGGAAGGGGAAGGGAGAAAAAAAGTGACAGAGTGAGTTTGGGGGAGGGAAGGAGAGAATTGGCATACCATGGGCTCTAGCCATTGCCATCAAGCTCCAGATGCATCTACTCTCTGGGTGCACGTATGTTGTGCATTTGTGTCACTGTGCATCTGGATTTGGGGATCCGGAGAGTCCAATGTGGGTCCTTAAGTTTCACAGGCAAGCACGTTAACCACAAAAACATCCCCCCAGCCTATCAGTCTTTTCTAAATCATAGACATCCACTATGCTTCAATAACCACTTGGTCAGAAGCCCTGGAAGCATTTTATATTGTTTTGTCTTTTTAATAAGATCATTCATTGGGAATCAGTGTTCAGATTTTCCATGCTATTCTGTTTTAATAATCTCTCTCTCTCTCTCTCTCTCTCTCTCTCTCTCTCTATATATATATATATATATATATATATATATATATGATTTTGCCTTTCTCATTAATGAGTGCACATGAATTAAAAATTGTCCAAATATTTATCTCTGCAAGGAAATTATGACTGATTCCAGACTGGTTGATTATAGTTAACATTGGTATTGCAGTTAGCTTCTTTTGTTGGCATGGGGAGGGGGACACAACTGACAAAAAGCAGCTTACAGTTTTGAGGGGAAGTTTCATCATGGCATCAAGCAACACACAGCAGACTCTGGGTATCACATCTTGTCATATTAGCTGGAAGAGCAGAAAAAAAGAATCATGTAGCTCTGAAAGTGAAGTGGGCTGGACTAGTAAATCCTCAAGGTCCAGCCCTTAGTTTCACACTTCATTCAGCAAGGCTCCACCTCCCAAAGACTGCCCCAGCTGGGCCTGGAACATGAGCTTCAACTACCAGCATAAGCGGCTCTGGGAGACACTTTACATTCCAACTCCACAGTTAGTGTTTGCATTCCTAGGGAAATTCATTTTTTCTTTTTGTTTTTTCAAGGTAGGGTCTCATTCTAGAACAGCTTGACCTGGAATTAACTACGTAGGTTCAAGGTGGCCTTGACCTCATGGGGATCCTCCTACCTCTGCTTCCCCAGTGCTGGGATTAAAGGTGTACACTAACATGCCTGGCCATAAAAAGATTTTCTGTAAATATAGCTATTCATCTCTACTGAACAGTAAAACTCTTTACACTATGCCTTTTATGAGTTTCCATAGTCATGAGGTCAGCTGTGAGAGCCACTGTGTCTGCATGCTCGAGGTCTCCTGGTCCCAAGGCTGGCAAGGCTCTGCAGTGTGCTGGCCTTATGTTCCTGTGACAGTGGGAAAATTAATGTGTCTTGATTTCAGTGGCATTTGGGAGTGTGGCTTACATGGCCTGTTTTCAATTTGTAATTATGTTTATTTTGTAATTTAACAGAACTCATTTTTTTAATTTCTCATGTTTGAATTACTCTACAGTTTACCATTCCCTTATTAAATCTTTAAATTGTAATTATTATATCTTTATAATTTGCATGTCAGTTCTGTACACTTCTATATCAGCATTGTTTTGTTGCACCCACATGTAATTCTAAATTCTTATTTTCTTCAGGTCAATATATTCGCAGAGCTTTTTCGGTTTCTCACATTTTTGACTGTCACTTTTCATTGTGTCCTTTGATGGGTAAGTGATTTGGAGGGTTCATCTTCATCATCTTGTCAATTTCTAATTAAGTGGCATATTGTTCTGATAGTATACATTCATGTGGTGGAATTGTACCAGTCCAATTGTATGAGCACTTTTTGTTGTTGTATTGGTTTGAGGTAGCTCTGAAACCTGCCAGACATAGACAGTCATGGGGAGACATCTGTCAGAGATCTAGAAATGATAGTTCTTGAAAGGAGCTCTGAAAGTGTACATTCCAGTTCTCCCTTGCACATGTTCAAGGTTTGCAATTTCTCCTTGATGGGCTGCTGCTCTCATTCCAACTCTCAACCTAGAGAGTGGAGGGGGTGGAGGAGAGGTTCAGATGCCATCAAGCATCTTGATCATGAATGATGCTTCCTGCAGTATAAGTGCTGGTCATTTTCTATGATCCCCAAATCCCTATGATGTATTGTGGAAGGGAGAATTTTTGTTCAGTCCTTATGTTTTCACATTCACAGATGTCACCCCATTAGCCCCATTGTTCAAATACTGCTAGGTCATAGTCATTGTGACAGTATCCTGAAGTGCTTGTCATTAGATGCCTCATAGTATGAATTACAACTCACATTGTTTCATGCCATTAGAACATCACCCATTGAAGCTCAGAAGTGATCATTATGAGTGTCTTTCTTTGCCCTGAGCAGAATTCCAACAGATACATTTCTCATTTCTTTGCTGGTTCTTGTTTACTGTCTGATTTCACTGATGAGGCTACAGGAGAAACTACTCAATCAAAGCGCTTATGCACAGCCAAGAAACTCCAAGTGTTTCTAAGTAAAACCTGAGTCATAGCACCAATGACTAACAGTTATTTTGTTGTGTTCTTAGTGATAGCAGACAGCTCTCTGGATGTTGCATACATAGGCACAGAAAACTCATTTGACAGAAGTGAAAAGGTAAACTGACCTTCCTTTGTCTGAAAAATGATGTTGCTTAATTTCCTGTTTTGAGTTCAGCATGGAATAAAAGTATGACACTGAGCATTATAGACACTCAAAGATAGCTGATGCTGTTTTCTGGAATGGTAGAATAATCAATACCAACTGTTCTCTTATGTGAAAGGACATTTGGAAATGGCAGTGTCAGGTAACACACTGTACACTAGGCCTCCTCATACTTGGAAGTGGTGTCTTCTCCTTGGATAAAGTATTTTGAATTCTTGACCTAAGGAGAGATAGAGATACATTCTCCATGCAGAGATCATGGGCTCCCAATGATAAGTTTTGTAAGCCCTTCACTTTTTCAATGCTTCTTGTATGTCTTCAATATAAGGAAGAGAAATAATCCCATGTGCCCACTAGTCCCATGACGTAGTTCTTACAATGTTTTTGCTTGTATCATTGCAGAGAGATGCTGATGAAAATTCAACTGGTAAGTATTCTAGAATTCCTTAGCAAAGGAAAACTAGGTGTTTGGAATACTTGTTGAATTCTCTTTGATGAATGACTGTAATTTTCACTTTCTGGAGGCTGAAAAGATTGAGGATGTTTTGGAGTAAAAAAGAAACAGTTTCTAATTCAAAAATTTTGGTCAAGAGTCTGGAAGCTATTGCACTTACATTAGGTTTAATTGGGTTTGTGTACACGAAGAATGTTGGGCACTTGTGTGCTTTTTCTCTTTTTTGACTTTTGAATATATGTGTGATTGTGTCTGAGGTTGTATTTTCTCAAAGATATTTTGTTTTCAACACAATGGCTCTCAACCTATTCCTTTAAAAATCTATGGCAAACATACATTAAATTAACATTAAGTAAATTGTTCATCCAGTCCTCAGTACACTTATGCCTGAAGTTGGTTTGATATCACCCCTGATACAGAACCTGAGCTCTCTTATTTGTCTATGGACAAGTGGAAACATGATTTGACATGTGTAGACCTATCTATCCTCTCTGATTCTAAATTGTACTTATGTCTTGTCATGGAGACACTAGCCACAGAGCTGAGAGTCTATAGGGCCTGTGTATTCCTGAAGTACTCTAGGCTCTAGTTCATAGATTCTTTCTATCCATAGAGTTGCCTCAGTTGCCACATGAACTATATAAGTAACAGGAAGGTGTTTCCACAGACTTTGGCACAGTAGTTCATGTGATGAGCACAAATATAACCTGCATTAGCTCAGTGCATAGGTTTGGTGGTGAAAGCAATCAGTGGGACAACATCAGTTACCTCTGAAAAATTTTAAGTAATGTCTTAGAAACTGATCACAAACATAAACCTAGTTCAATAATTTTGTGCACTTAATAATTGAACCTTAAGATAACAAAATGCTTAAATGTTTGCCTGTTGAAGAATGTAGAGGAGGAATAAACAAGAACTGAAAGGCGGTTGTCTGCCTTGTTGTCGTACTGGTTCAGATTCTCTTATGCTTCTGGAGAAAGAGCATCAGGACCCAACCCATGCCAGTCCCTAGAAGAACATGGCTATGGTGACTGTCCTGGTGAAGAAGGCACCCTCAAGTGCCTAAGATGTATTGTGGAGCATGAATTTGACACTCTGTGTCTTCATGGCCATTGATGCCACTCCCTACACTATATTGTTTTGAATACTCTTGAACCATTGTCTATGGTATGTTGAGGATATTTCCTTTAATTCTTTGCATTCATTTCCACATAGCATGCATTATAACCCAGATGGCTTCGTGGTTTTAAAACATCATCTATCTGGATTTCAAAGGAACCACTGTGAATGATAGGACACTAGTCCTTTTTCACGACTATATCCCATTTGTGCCTTAGCAGAATGTGATGGACCCAGGGTACTCATTTCTTTGGTGCTTCTTTGTTGTTTCAGCCACTGAATCTGATCTTCAGATCAGTCATACACACAGTACTCTCTGAGTAAAACATGAGCATCACACCTGTGGTTAACAGTTACTCTATTGTCTTCACAGTTGATGACAGTACCGTTCATGATTGGTCCTACACTATTAAAGACAAGGACAGTGGCATCAATGAAATGGTAAGGCAAACTTTCCTTGCCTGAAATCAAAATGTTTCTCTCTTCATTTCCTGTTTTAGTTGAACTTGGCCATGAAAACATGACTATGAGCATTATGGATATTTACAAGTATTATATTCTCTTTCCTACAATGGTGTAAGAATAGGCCCTTACATACTCTTGTCTTGTATGAAGGGTCATTTTCAAATGGCAGCCTCAGGAACTATATTGTATACTAGGTCTCTGCTGGGTTGAATGCATTATTGCTCCTTGTGTTCAGTGTTTTATAATTCATGATCTATGGAGTTTACAGATACATACCCCAGGAAAAGATCATGGTTTTCAATAATATACCTTACTATTGTTTGTAAACCTTTGACTTTGTTAATGTCAACATCAGGAAAAGAATCATGTGAAAACAAGTTCCATGATATAGTCATATAATGCCTTTGCTTCTCTAATTACAGGTGGCTGCTGTGGAAAGTGAAAACTGTAAGTACTCTAGAATTCCTTGAAAAAGAAATTCTTGTTAAGATATGTGTTGTATCCTTACTAAGTAGTCTTTAGAGAGACACTGAGATTCTGTGTTTCTGGAGTTGAAAAGGGTGGAGGGTACTTTGAAATCGATGCTTACTGTGTAGGTAAGAACTTAGATTCAAGCTTTCTGCACTCATTGCAAGCAGTTGCACTCACTTTTCACTTATGTGTCCCTGCAGGCATAAATAGTGTATGGATCTTGCATGAATTTGAATACATGTGGTTCATTATGTTTTCTCAAAAGGTATTGCATACTCACAAAGTGCCCTCAGCCTTTCTAAAAAGTGTTCATTGCAAACACATACTTTACTTGAGTTATACAAATTAAGTCATCCAGCCCTCAGTAGAGTTAGATCTGGAGATGACTTGTTTCCAAACACCACCTCAGGACAAAATGTGCAAAGTTAGATGACAAGAGTTTGCCTGCCAGAGGCTAAGAATGCCCATCTGCCATTCTAAGGTCCCATGTTTAGCCAGAAGCAAGTGACGCAAGTGCAAAATGCCATGCTGGCCCACAAAGGGGCGCATGTGTCTAGAGTTCTTGCACAGTGGCTGAAATGGCCCTGTTGAGCCCATTCTCTCTCTCTCTCTCTCTGCCTATTCCTCTCTCTCAAAAAAAAAAAAAAAAAGTTAGCTGTCAAGATTGTGTATGGACAGTTGAAATCATGAGTCTAGAAGTGCATGCCAGTGCTGTTCCATTGACTTTGTCATGGAAGCATTAACCCAAGGCAGAGAGTTTAGAATTCCTATGTAGTCCTGATGAACTCAGTCTGTACTTTATACATGAGACCCATCCATACAAACTTGCCACAGTTTTCACATACAGTACAGAAGTATTAGGAAGATGTTTCTACAGACCCTGGCATAGTCACTAATATGAAAAGCTCCAATATACCCTGATGTTTTATGTCATTTTGCAGGTCTTTGTAGATAGAATCAGTCAAAAGTACAATATGACTCACCACTGTAAAGTCTGGGGTTGTGTCTAGAATCTCCTCCCAAACATGAAAATTAGAGAAATATTTCAATACACTTGATAATTTCACCCTGAGCCAAAGCTTCTAATGATGCTTATTAAAGACCTTATAGTAGTGACAAATATGCCTCATTGTTCTGTAGTGGCTAGAACCCATTCAGCACCAGCTCACTGTACTGGCAGTAGCCTAAACCTAGATAATCCCAATTAAAACAAATACATGGCAAATACAGCAAGACAAGGAGAATGAAGTGACATGTGTCAGGCATTGTGGCACATGCCATTACTCCCAGCACTTGGGAGGCATGAGTGGAGGATCACTGTGAGTTCATGGCCAGCCTCAGAAAACATAGTGAATGCCAGGTTGGCCTGTGCTAGAATGTGACCTGACCTCAAAAAAAATGACATATATTGGCACACGCCTTTAATCCCATAAAAGGTATAATGGTGCCAACCCTGATGTTCCACCTTTAAGTCATTCATTAAAAAAAAAAAAAAAAAAAAAGATGACATATATGTTCTGATAAAGGATAATGGGGCCAATATGTCCCATATATATATTCCTTATTGTATATAAAGAATTAACACACACACACACCATTGCATGTGACCAGTGTTAAATTCTTTTCCCTAGTATAATGTGTATCTTATCCAAGATAAAATCTGCACTGACTGATGAATACAGAATTTGTATTCATGAATATCAGAAGGTTAAAATAGGCTTAAGAGATGTGAAGACACTATTGTCATTCTGTTGGGCTTCAAGTTGGTCTGAAGGAGTGATCGAATGCTGACATTTAATCATAACATGCCTCAAGGAGTTGATCCCATTGGACAAGTGTTGCTTCACATTGCATTCAGCCGCTATTACTTAGAAAGGAAAAAAAAAAAACACTGCTCCTCAATACTCTTAAGGCTTCTCATGCTCTTTTATTTTCTGTCAGAGGCCAACAATGGTTATTAATCAGATACACCCATGAATTCTCATACTATAACTAAGCCCTTGACCTTTGACCATATCAAATAAAGAGCCCTGATTCATTAAGTGCACCATCAGTTGAGAGTTACTTTGTGTCCTTCTAGGTGATCCAAAGGAGGATGAAATTACTCCCTCCACGGCGGAACATACACAGACACATTTTGTCCAGGTAATACAGCTTTTTCTTTTTTTTTTTTTTTTGTTTTTTTGATTTATTTATTTTTTGAGTGGATACTATATATGAAAATAGGCAAGAAAGAGAGAGAGAGAGAGGGAGACTTTGGCCCAGGCAGAGGTCTTGGCCTCAAACTCCAGATGCATCCTACCCCCTGCCTCCTGCATCTGGGATTAAAGGGTGCTGGAGAATCAAGCCTGAACAATGATGTTTATAATGTACACTATAGGCAAGTGTTTGCCTACTAAGATCTCTCCAGCCCCTACAGCTTTTTTTTTTTGCAAACTAGAAAGGATTTTTCAAGAGTTTATTTTGGGTGGACACTATATATGAACAATGAGGTTTATAATGTACACTTTCTGGTGGCTAAGTATTTGCCTAGGAAGAGGAGGAAATGGAATTTTATCAACTCCTGATTTCAAGAGTGTTCAAGAATACCAATGGAGGTTTGTCAACTGAATTGTCTGGCATCTTCCTTTTCTAGATCAAGTGTTTTATTTTGATTAAAATTTCAGTTATTTTTTCATCCTAATGTGGACAATCAAATGTAAGATCAAGAAAATGTGTATGTTTTGTCTAAGTACCCTCTTCTGGTACTTCTGAGGACTTCTATGGTTGGAATAGAGTTTAGGTGTTCCCTGAGTTCGGTGTACTGGAAGATTCCTATGTCCATTATTGTGGTATTGATAATACCTTTCAGTCATGAGGCCCCATGTAGACAATGGGGACATACAGACACTTCACCCTCTCCTTTAGAAAGGAAGAAGTTCACCCAAGAACAGGATGTTTCTGAGATTCTCTGTCATGTTGCTGTGTATCTTAGGAACTGTCAATGGAGGCCAAGCTGACAGAGCTGGGCTTTGATACAGCATAAGTGTCAAAAGTCCTGTTTTTCACAAAGTACCCAATGTCACATGCCTAGTGGCAGCAAGACAGAAGAGACCAACACAGTCTTGGACTGACTGTTCTTTTTGTCCTGGATCCCATTTTCCCAAAACACTGGCAGAATAAAAAAATATGGGTATAAAGAACACAGCTTGATCTGAAACTCAGATTGTTTTTTCCTCTCTCCATTACAGATTGGATCCTGGAAGACAGGATTGCATATGTATCCTAAAAGCCCTTTCTGAAGACAGGTTTTAAATAAGAATGGTGTAAATATTGGTTCTTTTGTCTGGTGCACCACTATGATCTGAGCCTTATGCAGGAATGATGTTTGAGAATATAGCCCATGGATTCAGTGGTGTTCCTTTTATTTCATTTTAGATTTTGTGAATGACTGTGTGCCTATATATAGGTTTTTGTTGTTGCTGTTGTTGATGACATGAATTTTAATCCCAATTGCTAATTTCCAATGTCAGTTGTTCAAGAAAATAATAAATTCAAAATACAGACCCTACCTACATTAACTAGTTCCAACCTCATCAAAGTCATGTATGGTGGATTTATTTCCCTATGTGTCCTTCCACACATGACTAAACTATCACACACATATAAGTGACCTGGCTCACCAACTGTGGGGTACCAAGCCAAAAGTGTTCCCCCATATAAGTGGCCCAATATTGCTCTTAAATTTCCAACTATTTAACCCACCAGGAGATCAGTGGGCACTGTGTAAGTGTTCTAGGCTATCAAAGTTGGTTATAATAGCTCAGTTGGTAGAGAATTTATTTTTGCATGAGGGTAGCTTATGGTTCTATTCCCAGCATTATGGGGGGAAAATACTATAGTTATTCTATGCATGCCATGGATATTCCACTTTACAGAGATCCCAAACACCATCAGGCATGATTTCCATAATCCCAGTCATAAGAGGCACAGGCATGAGGCCAGCCTGACTGCATAGTGAATTCCACAATATAATCCCAGCAAGAGAATGAAGAGCCATAGGATGGATGATTTAAAATCCCATGAGTTCGGGGATAGCCTGAGACTGCATAGTGAATTCCAGGTCAACATGAGCTACAGTGAGACTACCTTGAAAAACTAAAAAAAAAAACTGAATAAAAAAATAAAACTGAGAGAAAACAGAGCTTTAGATAGATATTCTCAAGTGAATGATATAAAATAAATATAAAATAACACTTTATTGTGGTGAGACCATGGCTTCTGAAAATGGGAGACACTCCTCATGAAAATTATGTGTTTGTTTGTCATAACGGGATTTCTATTAGGCATGTGTCATTGTTGCTAGAACTGGTAAAGTATTTTAGCCAACTGACCAGCATTATTAGGAGCCCAAAGGGCAACAGAGCTTAGTGATAGTGTCCACTCAGAATGCCAGTCAACACTTGTCCATCACAGTCAATCACTTTTTTGGTAGTACACTTATGAATATGAGCTGGACTCTGCTCAAACGTACCTTTCTCTGAATGATAGTGAGCATGTTGACAGGAAAATAAAAGCAAACATCCAAAGCAAACAATCAATCCACTCTGTGGATCTGTATCACCAGTATTGAAAGTGTGGCTGGATATCATTTTCTCAGAATGCTTTCTCCATCAGGAGGTGTCTGTGTGTGCAGGCCTTGGCCATGGAGGACCTTGGAAAGAGGAGTGCGCATAGGCTAAGAATATCATTTGCATGAATAGAGCATGCATGAATCCCTGGATTCAATGCCTAGTGAATACGAAAAGCAGACACATGGTTGAGTACTCCTATAATCCTACACCTCGGGAGGAAAAGGCAATAGGATCAGAATTTCAGGGTTACCATCAGCTACATTATTATTGGTTGGAATCATAATGTTTACAAAAGAAGGCTTTATTAAATTTTTAGTGTCAAAGTTCAATGATCAGAAGGGAACAATCATGAATTTAACACGTTCATTCGTTAGAGGTTCTGAAATGAACTTGGATATCAAACATTAGAAACCATACCAATATCTCAGTTATGCTGGTCTTTTCTCTATATTATTTATTCCACATAAATATTGGCCTGACCTAAACTCCACATAATGCACACACTGAACACCATGATCTGCCTGAAGCCCCATTCAGGATGAGATGTCCATACTTGGAAGCATGTAATGAGATGAAATGGTTAATCTTGGAATAATTACTCACTTCTCTGTTTTCCTACCCTCATGCTGACATCTCTATTGGGAATGCATTCTCAGTCTCAGGCCTGATGAACAAAATTCTAGATAAAGTGTACAAGTACCCTTCTAAGAGAAAATCTCTCTAGTTCTCTCTTGCCATGACAGACAATCACGGTGTGAACAACTGAAGTAATTTACTAAGTACAATGAATTCTGGGTTTTTTCTGGTAGATTGTGTTCTACTGTATCCCATAAGTAAATGTGGAAGAGTTTTACATCATATTTCAAGGTGTCAAAGTGTTAATTATCTAGCTTATCAGTAGAGTACCAGACATAGAATTTAAACATGCATTTCAAAGTCATGTTTTCTTGACCTCAGCCTTTCAGAGGCTGAAGTATGAGCATCGCTGTGATTTCCAGGGTAGCCTGGGCTACTGATGGATTTCCAGGTCAGGTAGTGCTACATTGAGAACCTGCCTCAAAAACAAAAATGAGTTTTGCTTCTCATTGAATGGTAGGTTAATATCTATTTATATAATAGATCCAGCTCACATTATTATTCTACACATTTACCCAATTGCTGAACTAGTCAGACCTCCATAAAACTGGAACCAGATTATCATTTATGTTAAATGGTCATGTTCACCCCTTCACACACCACTGACACAGTTGCCTCTTTGTGTCTTTCACTGCTTTGTTACATTTGCTACAATTGGCAAACACAAATTGATACTTTGTAGCCTGGCTCAGCACTTAACATTGCTTCATTCCTTGGGATGGATATTCTTACGATTTGAATATTCACATATTCACATGATAATTTTTTTTTTTTTTTTTTTTTTTTTTTTGAGGTAGGATCTCACTCTAGTTCAGGCTGACCTGGATTTCACTATTTAGTCTCAGGGTGGCCTTGAACTCATAACAATCCTCCTACCTCTGCCTCCCAAGTGCTGGGATTAAAGGCGTGAGCCACCATGCCCGGCTCACATGATAATATTTTATGATCACATTATGAGTCCTTCTTTTGAGGCAAGCCTTCTTTTTTATAAGAAAGTGACTGAGTGAGTTGGGGGTAGGGAAGGAGAGAATTGGCATACCATGGGCTCCAGCCACTGCAGTCAAACTCCAGATGCATCTGCTCCCTATGTGCATGTATGACCTTATGCACTGTGTCACTGTTCATCTGGCTTTTGGGACATGGAGAGTCAAATATGAGTCCTTAAGCTTCACAGGCAAGCACCTTAACCATAAAGCCATCCCTCCAGCACATCAGCCTTGTTAAAACCATAGACACCCACTATGCTTCAATAACCAGCCTTTTACCCTGTTGCTCAGAAGCCCTTGAAACACTTTATATTGGTTTGTCTTTTCATGATGTCATTCAGTGGGAATTATCATTTAGCTTTTCCATGCTACTCTTTTTTATTAATCAGTATATATTTAAGATTCTACCTTTCCCATTAATGAGTGCACATAAACTGGAAGGTGTCCAACTATTTACCTCTGCAAGGAAATCACTACTGATTCAAGACTGGGTGATTACAATTAACACTGCTATTGCACTTAGCTTCTTCTTGCTGGCATGGGGAGTGGAAACACAACTGACAAGAAGCAGCTTACAGATATTGAAATGAAGTTTCATCATGAAGCAGAACTGAAAGTAAATTATTTGCAGTTGTTCACACAGTGATTGTCTGCATGGCACTGAGGTTTTCAAAAAGTACTTGTCATTTTGATCAGAATTTTGTTCATTGCATCAAGCAACACACAGCAGACACTGGGTATCCCATCTTGTCATATTAGCTGGAAGAACAGAAAGAATCATGTAGCTCTGAACATGAAGTGGGCTGGACTAGTAAATCCTCAAGGTCCAGCCCTTAGTTTCACACTTCATTCAGCAAGGCTCCACCTCCCAAAGACTGCCCCAGCTGGGCCTGGAACATGAGGTTCAACCACCAGCATAAGCGGCTCTGGGAGACACTTTACATTCCAACTCCACAGATAGTGTTTGCATTCCTAGGGAAATTCATTTTTTTTCTTTTCTTGGTATTTCAAGGTAAGGGTCTCATTCTAGGACAGGTTGACCTGGAATTAGCTACATAGGTTCAAGGTGGCCTTGAACTCAAGGCAGTTCTCCTACCTCTGCTTCCCCAGTGCTGGGATTAAAAGTGTGCACTACCATGCCTGTCCATAAAAGATTTTCTATGAATATAGCTCTTCATCTCTCCTGAAACAAATATGTCACATTGCTGACATTCCATAGTTCAAATATGTTTGGTTTTTATAAATATTTGTTAGTTTTCTTCAGGGACATCATCTGGATCCAGTGCTTGCTTTTTGGAAATATTAATATTCATTCAGTTTGCTCACTAAATTGGCTTACTCAGATTGGCTCCTGTGTGAGCCTTGAAGGAGGAAGTCCTTCAAGTATGTACATCTCATCTAGGTCAAATTATGGCTGTAAAACTCTTTACACTATGCCTTTTTATGGTTTCCATAGTCATGGGGTCAACTGTGATAGCCACTGTGTCTGCATGCTCGAGGTCTCCTGGTCCCAAGGCTGGCAAGGCTCTTCAGTGTGCTGGCCTTATGTTCCTTGTGACACTGGGAAAATTAATGTCTTGCTTCAGTGGCATTTGGGAGTGTGGCTACATGGCCTGTTTTCATTTGTATTAATTATGTTTATTTTGTAATTTAACAGAACTCATCTTTTTTAATGTCTTATGTTTGAATTACTCTATAGTTTACCATTCCCTTATTAAATCTTTAAATTGTAATTATTATACTCTTTATAATTGGCATTTCAGTTCTGTACACTTCTATATCAGCATTGTTTTGTTGCATGCCACATGTAATTCTAAATTCTTATTTTATTCAGGTCAACATATTCTCAGAGCTTTTTCAGTTCCTCAGACTTTTGGCTGTCACTTTTCATTGTGTCCTTTGATGGGTAAGTGATTTGGAGGGTTCAATTTCATCTCTTGTCAATTTCTAATTAAGTCGACATATTGTTCAGATAGTATACATTCATGTGGTGGAATTGTACTGGTCCACTTGTATGAAAATTTTTTTGTTGTTGTATTGCTTTGAGGTAGCTCTGAAACCTGCCAGACATAGACAGTGATGGGGAGACATCTGTCAGTCAGATCTAGAAATCATAGTTCTCCTTGAAAGGAGCTCTGAAAGTGTACATTCCAGTTCTCCCTTGCATGTGTCTTCAAGGTTTGCAATTTCCCCTTGATGGGATTGCTACTGTGTAGTCCAACTCTCGACCTAGAGAGTGGAGGGTGGCACAGGAGAGGTTCAGATGCCTTCAAGCATCTTGATCATGAATGATGCTTCCTGCAGTATAAGTGCTGGTCATTTTCTATGATCCCCAAATCCCTATGATGTATTGTGGAAGGGAGAATTTTTGTTCAGTCCTTATGTTTTCACATTCACAGATGTCACCCCATTAGCCCCATTGTTCAAATACTGCTAGATCATAGTTTTTGTGACAATATCCTGAAGTGTTTGTCATTAGATACCTTATAGTATGAATTATAACTCACATTGTTTCATGGCTTTAGAACATCACCCATTGAGGCTCAGAAGTGATCATTATGAATGATAGGACACTCACACCATTTCCTCTTGTCGTTCTTTGCCTTGAGCAGAATGCCAAAGGATACACTTCTCTTTTCTTTGCTGCTTCTTCTTTACTGTCTGATTTCACTGATGAGGCTACAGGAGGAACTACTCAATCTAAACTCTATTGCACAGCCATGAAACTCCAAGTGTTTCTAAGTAAAACCTGAGTCATAACACCAATGACTAACAGTTATTCTGTTGTGTTCTTAGAGATAGCTGACAGCTCTCTGGACGTAGCCTATATAGGCATGGAAAACCCATTTGACGGAAATGAAAAGGTAAAATAACCTTCCATTGCCTGAAAAAATGATGTTGCTTAATTTCCTGTTCTGAGTTCAGGATGGAATAAAAGTATGACACTGAGTATTATAGATACTCAAAGATAGCTGATCCTGTTTTCTGAAATGGTAGAATAATCAATACCAACTGTTCTCTTATGTGAAAGGACATTTGAAATGGACAGAGAGAGAAAGACATACTATACACTAGGCCTCCTCATACTTGGAAGTGGTATCCTCTCCACTGGATGAACTTTTTTTTTTTTTTTTGTGGTTTTTCAGCATTGTGCCCTTGCATCACTTTTTGGGTCTTGCTAAACTGACCTGTAATTAACTATGTATTCTTAGGGTGGCAGGCAGGCACCTTGAAATGCTGGTGATCCTCCAAGCCCCTCTGCCTCCCGATGTGAAAGGACATTTGGAAATGGCAGCATCAGGTTACACACTGTACACTTGAAGTCATTTTGAACTCATGACTAAAGAGATGAAGATTTTGAATTCTCCAAAGCAGAGAGATCATGGGCTCCCAATGATGTGTCTTATCTTTGTTTTGTAAGCCCTTCACTTTTTCAATGCTTCTTGTATGTCTTCAAAATAAGGAAGAGAAATAATGCCATGTGCTCACAAGTCCAATGACTTAGTTTTTACAATGTCTTTTCTTATATCATTTATTGCAGAGAGATGCTGATGAAAATTCAATTGGTAAGTATTCTAGAATTCCTTGGCAAAGGAAAACTAGATGTTTGGAATACTCACTGAATTTTCTTTGATGAGTGACTGTAATTTTCACTTTCTGGAGATTGAAAGGGTTGGGGATGTTTTGGAGGAAAAAAAAACACTATGAAATCCAACAGTTAAAGTCAAGTGTCTGTAAGCAGTGTATATGAAGAATGCTGGGGACTTGTGTCCTCTGTGTTTTGATTTTTTTTTAATTTTATTATTATTTATTATTTGAGAGAGTGAAAAAGAAAGAGGCAGAAAGAGAGAAAGAGAATGGGTGCACCATGGCCTCCAGCCACTGCAAACAAACTCCAGACACATGCACCAACTTGGGCATCTGCCTTATGTAGGTCCTGGGGAATCGAACCAAGGTCCTTTCACTTTGCCTCCAAACGCCACTGCTAAGCAATCTCTCCAGCCACATGCACCACCTTTTTTTTTTGTTTTATTTTTTTTTTTGGAGGTCCTGGGAAGGCTGACCTGGAATTAACTATGTAGTCTCAGGGTGGCCTTGAACTCATGGCGATCCTCCTACCTCTGCCTCCCGAGTGCTGGGATTAAAGGCATGCGCCACCATGCCTGGCTTGTCTTTTGATTTTTAATGTATGTGTGATTATGTCTGAGGATGTGTTTTCCCTGACGATGTTTGGTTTTAAACACAATTACCCTCATCTTGTTCCTTTAAAAATCTATGGCAAACATACATTAAATGAACTCTATGTAAATTATTCATCCAGTCCTCAGTACATTTATACCTGAAGTTGGTTTGATATCAACCCAATACAGAATCTGAGCTCTCATATTTGTCTGTGGACAAGCAGAAATATGAGTCTGTTCCTCTCTGATTCTGAATTGTACTTATGCCTCATAATGGAGACACTAGCCATAGAGTGGAAAGTCTACAGAGCCTGTGAATTCCTGACATACTCCATGCTCTAGTTCATAGATCCTGTCTATGCATAGAGTTGCCTCAGTTGCCACATAAACTACACTAGAAATAAGGTTTTTCTACAGATGTTGGCTTGGTCATTCATGTGATTAGCACAAATATAACCTGTGTTAGCTCAGTGCATAGGTTTGGTAGTGAAAGCAATCAGTAGGACAACATAAGTTACCTCTGAAAATTTTAAGACATGTCTTAGAAACTGATCAGAAACGTAAACTTACTTCAGTAATTTTGTGCACTTAATAATTGAACCTTAAGATAACAAAATGCTCAAATGTTTGCCTGTTGAAGAACGTAGAGGAGGAATAAATAAGAACTGAAAGGTGGTTGTCTGCCTTGTTGTCCTACTGGTTCAGATTCTCTTATGCTTCTGGAGAAAGAGCATCAGGACCCAACCCATGCCAGTCCCCAGATGAACATGGCTCTGGTGACTGTCTAGTGTGGTCTCTGTAGCCGCTACCTCAGTAGAGACACAGGACATGGAAAATGAGGACTGGAAGGAGAGTTGTGATTACCTTTGTTAGGAATGTCAACACTTTTGTATCTTTTTTTAATATTCATGTACTTGGGATCACCAGTTAATACAATGGAGAGTTTCTTAGTATCAGTTCTAAGACCTTGAAAATAAGTTTAAGTGCCATGGAAATTATATAGAATTGCACAATTCAGTAGTAATGTAGGCAGATCTATGGTTTTGGTCTATGTAAAGACCACATGACATTTTCATTGACTTCCACATGAGCAAAAGAAAAGACCAGAGTGTGACTGGATCATAGTAGATACTTGAGGCCTTGTATAGATTGAACATCTTATACCAGCATAATGCAAACTCTGCATAAATACAAAGACTTGCTTTGACACAATGGCTTGGAAGGAAGATAGTATAATACAATCAGACAGAAAAAAAACACATTTTTCAGGTCAACAGACAAATGGTAGTTAGTAATCACTTAGGAAATCTGCAAGGAGTGCAAAGCTGAGCACACAGGATCCCCCAGGGAAGCATTCCTCCTGACCTGCATCTTCATCTGGCCCCTGCTTTTATTAGTATGTAGTGTGGTTACTGTTATGTGTGTCCTTTGGTGTAAACCATATAACTGATCTAGAGATGCTTATTTAGACAGCTGACAAGTCAGGGTGAACATATGTCACACAAACTCAGATCTGTGAAGATTTAGCAATTCTTTCATTGCCTAGAAATAAATAGGTAAACTCTGTTTATTAGATCTAAAGATTTGAGTGTTCTTCCTATGGTAATTTAAATTGTAATTTATTTCCTGTGCTAACTGTTGGGAATCAGGTCTCTTAGCATCATGTAGCATACACAGAATGCTCTGTGAAGTGGACACTGGGATTCACACAAGACGTCTCAGAGATTTGCTTTACAGAGCATTACACAATATCCACTGACTATCCTGATCACAGAGAAACAAAACAGTGTGCACACACAGTTCCTAAAGACAACATGACATTGGAAATGGTGGACTATTATCAAATGGTTGTACTTTAACTTGAGAATTCTATATTTGAGGATCATGTAGCAAAACTTAGTGATAGATATTATATAACTCATTTGCTATTATGGAGACCATTTCACCATTAAAACAGGCATTGAATCAACTCAGGTATCCTGTAAAAAGTGCCAGGATATACACCATCATCCTGGATCCAAGCATATTGAAATAGCCTTGGAAATGTTATGAAGACCTTATCAATTCAGCTGGTTTTCCAGACAAGAGGGAAGAATGACAGGAGTCTTGCACTGAATGTCAGTCAGTGTGCAGTATATGTCATCACCCCTTCAGTATTTGTTTGAATTGTGAGACATGGATTTCTGTAGCCCAGGCATTCATGAAATTCACTATGATTGGCCTCAAACCCTTCTGGCTGCAATTTTGGGTGCTGGGATCACATGTATGTGTCACCCAGTTTACATTCACTGTAATTATAGTATGTCATTTATAATGCCTATAACTGTAAAGCCAAGGTTTCTATGAATCATTCTTTTCTGCTCCATCCCCTACTTGTCTAGCCAGGAGCAGAGCCCACCAGCAACTTAGTCCACACTTCCTAATCATCCTCCCTCCTATAGCCTCATTCACATAGCTAAAGTCCCCAAGTGATCTGTAACCATGAGTTACCAGCATACTGAAAGTTGTTCTGTTTCATCCTAGGCATGTCGTCAGCCCAGTCACTAGAGGAACCACAGCATGATTAATGTAAAGCACTGTTCTTGGTCTTCTATAGAAATACAGCTCTGTGTTTCAGTCAATGTGAATCATTCTTGGACAGATATATGTTACTGGCTGGTGTGGAGGTGAATTGAACTCTCCTAGAAAGCAATTCCTGGCTCTCTAGGACAATTAATGTCACTATATCATTGTAAATGAATGGTAGAAGGATTTCCCTCAGGAATGATTTTCCTTCTCATACTAATGATTTTGTAGCTACTGGGTAAATGGACTTGAGAAGTACACTGTGCATGAAAACCATTTGCCCTCTGTCATGGTGTCTTTTGTGACAGCTTTTTAGCTGTATGCCATTGACTGAACCCACTGTTCCCCTGTCTGTTTTCCTAAGTTAGCAAAAGAAATCCAAACCTATGTTAGTAAAGTGAGTGGAAGTCCTGATTCTCACCTTGTTTCTTTTGCTATACTTGCAGGGTTCTACCACACTGAAGCCTGGTATGTATTCTAAATTAGTCTTTTTTTTTTTTAATGTTTTATTATTTATTTATTTGAGAGAGAGAAATACAGAAATAGGCAGGCAGAGAGAGAAAGAATGGGAGCACCAGGGCCTCCAGCCACTGCAAGAACTCCTGTGCACCCCCTTGTGCATCTGGCTTATGTGGGTCCTGGAGAATCGAGCTTCGAACGGGGTCCTTAGGCTTCACAGGCAAGCGTTTAACCACTAAGCCATCTCTCCAGCCCTAAATTAGTCATTTTTTAAACAAGTATCCTACTGTTTCACTGCCAAGATCCCTGACTTTAGTTCCTGACAGGAATGAGGGTTGGGTGTGGAATGTCAATGAGATGAAATGATTCCTCCATGAAGACTATACTGACAGTGATTGTAAAGCTGAGGGTGATGTTCACTGAGCCAGTGTTGCCTCTTCTGATGTTGGCAAAACTTAGTGATCCACTGTGTCTACTGACTTTCTTATAGTAGTCATTAATACAGATCAATGTAATGTCATAAGTGTTGGGAGTGTCAAGAATGAAGGTGGATGTGCGATCGTGTTCCTAATCAGATCCTATGAGAGAGAGTCCCAGGAGTGGTCAAGTTATGACTTTGGCTTGGGAGACTGAGAGTCTTTAAAAGGCATCAGCGAGCACAAGGCCTTCTGTCAGCAAGCTGTGGACGCCTTTGGGCTTCTATTTAAAAATGGTTTGTTGCTGTTGTTGTTTGTTGTTTTTGCAAAACTCCTCCTCTTCCTGCTCCTGCCATTGGCAAATTTCCAAGCCTTTGGTATTTCCTCTCAGTAACTGTGCCCATGACACTTTGTGTTGAATTTTGAGTCTTCCCTCTGATACAATGAATGTGGTGGGTCACAGCTGTCACATGGCACTGACATGAACCTGGAGATAAGGTATTATTGTGTGGGCCCATGGAGAAGCAGACCCTCTCCCTCTGTTCCTTGAGGACTTGTTAGCAGCACCTAATCTTCCTATGTTCTTTGTGTATCCAGTTTCAAAGGGTTGAGTGAGTAATTAATCTGGGTTCACTGCATCAGCTCAATATCCTGGGAAGTGACTCTAGGAAAAAGGACTTGCATTCATTATCCACCTCTCCTGCTCTCACTGTGCTGATCTGCAGGTTGTACCAGGAAAAGGTGGTTAGAGGCATGGCATTCATCTTTTGTGCCTCTCACCTTGTCAGTAAGAAAGGGATCTGGTCTCTTGGGCTCATTTTTTGGCTTCCTTTTCAAAAATTCTTGGACAAGCATCCAAGGTACCAGAGGGTGGGCTTTGGAATTTCCCAAACTGTTACTTATGTTCCCACAGCTGAAATGTCTGGACACTCATGTATCACCACTTCCTGTGTATTACCTTTGGTCTCTAGCTTCCCCCACATATTCCTGCCCAGGCTCTTTCCATGACCTTGTCAGGTCTGATTTTGGTTCTGTCTGTCCTCTGAACTCTCTGGGATTCCTATGTGTCCCACATTTGGGAAAGTGCTCTTCTGTCTCATCTGTCCTAGTGGCACTGGTTTATAACCTAAGGAGTCTTTCCCCCTCAAGTGTCTAACCTGGCACCTGAGCAGTAGGGTCAGAGACTTTACTCATCAGAATGTGTGTGCGTGCGTGTGTGTGTGCGTGTGTGTGTGTGTGTGTGTGCATGTGCGTGCACATGCTTCTACTACATCCTCTCACTGTTCCCCTGGGTTAGGCCCCCTTCTCATAGTCTTTATCTGTAGGTTTCATGTGCTGAATCTGCTACATGTAAACCAGGGATGTTGTTTCTGAGCAATGTGTCCTGCTGGCCACCCTGAGACTACATAGTGAATTCCAGGTCAGCCTGGGCTAGAGTGAAACCCTACCTCGCAAAACCAAAAAAATAAAAAATAAAAACAAACAAAATACAAACAAGTCTGGGGAGATATTTGGTGAAGTGTTTGCCTCACAAGCATAAGAACTTGAGCTGTGTCCCCAGGACCCATGTGAATGTTTGGTGTGGTTTGTTGGGCCCCAAGAGGCCCAGGTGTGAGGCCTAGTGGAACTTCATGAGCCTGACTAGAGTTTGGCGACCTGTCTTTGGCCTATAATTCCCACTTATGAGTGACACAGTAAAGCCTAAGCCAAAACTGCCTCCGCCCAGCTACTGCTGATGTGGTAAAATACTATTGGCCCTTACACCTTTTTCCCATCCTGAGACCCACCCTCTTTCTCAAAGCTATATAAACACCTTCCTACTACAATAAAACGAGTTCCTGCTTCGACAAGACTCCTGACCCAGTGTGTTTTTGTCTCCAGTGCCTTGGAGGGGGCAGTCTGGGTCGCCGACACTCATCATCCCGCTCAGCCCCAAGAGGAGCTGCTGGACCGGCTCTTTCTTCAGCCCTACCTGCTGGGGGCAAACCAGCAGTGGTTGCTGTATCTGTCCAGGTGGAGACAGGAGGAGCCCTGGATCTCACTGGCCAACCAATCTAGCCTAGTTGGTGAGCGCAGGACCATTGAGAGACCCGGTCACAAAGGCATGGCTAACACACCTGAGCAGAACTCCTCAGTTCCCTTCTGGCATACAAAAAAAAAAAAAAAAAAAATTTATGACAATAAATGTTTTCACCACTTTAAAAATTTTTTTTAAAAACAACAACAACAAAACCACACACAACCCCATGTAGTAGCTTATTACTATATAGCATTATAGACACAGCCTGGGACTTCCCCAACATCGCCAGGTCTCGGTACTTTAAGCATTACAGTGAATGTTTTCCAGGCAGTAAGGAATTGTTAAAGATGATGGATCAATCATATTTGGAACTAGAAGTTTCTATAGCAATTATTAGGGCACTGGGAACTGGGGGTGGGGCACATTTCAGGGGAAATGACTTGCCTGACACATTCAACACCCTGGACTACCTGGTACTGCAAAAAAGAATATATATAGGGCTGAAGAAATGGCTCAGCAGTTAATGTGCTTGCTGCAAAGCTTAACAACCTGGCTTCGATTCCCCAGTACCCATATAAGCCAGATGCACAAAGTGGCACAGGCATTTGGAGTTCTTTTGCAGTGACTGAAGGCCCTGGTGCTCCCATTCAGTCTCTCTCCTTCTCTGTCTCTGTATCTCCTTGCATGCAAATAAATAATAAAATACACATTTTAGCCTAACGTGGTGGCATGCGGCTTTAATCCCAGCACTCAGGAGGCAGAGTCAGGAAGATCATTGTGAGTTCAAGGCCACCCTCAGATTACAGATATATATTGTTTTGGTTTGGTTTTCAAGATAGGGTCTCCTCTAGCTCAAGCTGACCTGGAATTCACTCTGTAGTCTCAGGGTGGCCTTAAACTTACAATGATCCTCTTACCCTTGCCTTTCAAGTGCTGGGATTAAATGCGTGAATCACCGTGCCTGGCTAAAAAAATATATATATTTTATATTGCTGGACATGGTGGCACATGCCTTTAATCCCAGCACTCTTTTTTTAAATTAATTAATTTATTTATTTGAGAGAGAGAGAGAGAGAGATACAGAAATAGGCAGGTAGAGAGAGAGAGAGAGAGAGAGAGAGAGAGAGAGAGAGAGAGAGAGAGAGAGAGAATGAGCATGCCAGGGCTTCCAGCCACTGCAAACAAATTCCAGATGCATGTGCCCCCTTGTGCATCTGGCATATGTGGGTCCTGGAGAATAGAGCCTTGAACTGGGGACCTTAGGCTTCACAGGCAAGAATTTAACCGCTAAGCCATCTCTCCAGCCCCTAAAATATATTTTTTATAAAATAGAATACATATAATTAAGAGGCACATAGTAAGATCCTACCTTCTACAACCTCACTATGAGCCTGTCAAGCCAGAAGCCTGTGTCACTGTTACTGTCTGTAATGAGCTAGTCAAAATGAAAAGAAAAAAAGAAAAGACTGGCATTGAATTTCCACCTCAGATTTAGAAAAGCCTTCCTACATTCTGAGGTGTCAACCATTGTGAGAAAGAGTGTGCATAGATGATGGGAATTAATCAGTAAAGAGAACCTTAGCCAGAGGTGAGTTGCAACACCTCAGAACTCTCTGGAATGAGTGAGACCCCTGTGTCCCTTATCTCTCAGAGCTCTCATTTGGAGTGAGCCACAACACAGATTTCAGATCTTCCTTGAACTCTCTTCCCTGGGAAGGACTCATTTTCAGTAAACAAAGCCTTCACTGTTGTTGAGAATCATAATTTTAAGATCATCCATATGAGCACACAACTAGGCATTCTCTTCAAATTGTAGCTCTGGCAGATGAAAATTTTAACTTAAGAAGAATCTTCCAGGGCTGGAGAGATGGCTTAACACTTAAGGTGCATGGCTATGAAGCCTAAGGACCCTATTGGATTTTCCAGGTCCCATGTGAGCCAGATGCTTAAGGTGGCGCATGCCTCTGGAGTTTGTTTGCAGTGGCTGAAGGCCCTGGCACATTCATTTTCTCTCTCTCTTTTTCTCTCTCTCAAATAAATAAATAAATAAATAAATAGATAGATAGATAGATAGATAGATAAATAAATAAAATATTGGGCTGGATAGATGGCTCAGCAGTTAAGACATTTGCCTGCCAAGCCAAAAGATCCCAGTTTGATTCCTCAGGAGCCATGTAAGTCAGATGCACAAGGGGGCACATGCATCTGGAGCTAATTGGCAGTGGCTGGAGGCCCTGGCACACCCATTCTCTCTCTCTCTCTCTCTCTCTCTCTCTCTCTCTCTCTGCCTCTTTCTCTCAAATAAATAAATAAATAAATAATATATATAAATTTTTAAAAATAAAACCTTTAGGAGGAGGAGGAGGAAAAGAAAAACCTTCCAGGCAGGTGTGATTGTAAAAGCCTGTCATTTTGGCAGAAGGATTGCAAGCTTAAGGCCTGCCTAGAGTACACAGTGAATTCAATGCCAATTTATTGAGACCATTGTAAACTAAAACAGCTGGGCATGGTGGCACACGCCTTTAATCACAGCACTCATGAAGCAGAGGTAGGAGGATCACCATGAGTTCCAAGCCACCCTGAGACTACAGAGTGGATTCCAGGTCAGCCTGAGGTAGAATGAGACCCTATCTCAAAAAAAAAAAAAAAAAAAAAAAAAATGAGGGATAGAGATTGAGAGAGAGGGAGAGACTCTTATTTTTTTCAAGGTAAAGACTTGCACTAGCCCAGGCTGACTTAGAATTCACTAGGTAGCCTCAGGCTGGCCTGGAACTCATCTGATTCTTCTACCTCTAGCTCCTAAGTACTGGGATTAAAGGCCTGTACCACCAAGGGTGGCTTCAGGCTTCTGAGATATCTTCCCAAACCCAAGTTCACCTGTTAAAAAACATCTTTGGCGTCACGCATGGTGGCACATGCCTTTCATCCCAACACTCAGGAGACTTAAGTAGGAGGATTGCCATGAGTTCAAGGCCACCGTGAGACTACACAGTGAATTCCAGGTCAGCTGGACTAGTGTAAACCCTACCTCGAAAGAAACAAAACAAAACAAACAAATAATTCATGAATGAATAAATGTATAATCATAAGTTCAATAAATCTCAAACTTTGCATTGAGTTTCATGCGTTTCCTTTGTTTTGTTTTGTTTCAGTGTTTGGATGGAACTCAGAATCCAGACAGTCTAGGCAATCATTCTGCTACTGAGCTGCACCCCATCTCAAGGTTACTTACAATCAGATACACAAGTTGGCACACTGGTCTGGTATTTGTAGTGGCTGGAGTCCCTAGCATGCTCATTTTCTCTCTCTAGCTGCTTCTCTCTCTGTCTCTCTTACACATGATAAATAAATAAAACTTAAGATATTTTTTAAAATCTGGACCAAAGCAGTAGTGCACACCTGTAATCCCAGTAGACGTTAGAGGCAGAGGCAGGAGGATCTCAGTGAGTTGGCGGCCAGCCTAGGCTGCCCTGTAACTTCCTGTCTTGTCCCAGGCTATGTATCTGACTTGACTTGCATACTGGGGAATTTAACTCAGGTTCTTAGGCTTTGCAAGCACGTGTCTTAACCACTGAGCA
Organism: Orientallactaga sibirica; assembly: GCA_036365145.1. Taxonomy (NCBI): domain Eukaryota; kingdom Metazoa; phylum Chordata; class Mammalia; order Rodentia; family Dipodidae; genus Orientallactaga; species Orientallactaga sibirica. The sequence goes on along the minus strand of JAEOAD010001853.1, from coordinate 91,889 downwards.
ATCTTTCCAGGCCCAGTCTTCCTTTTTTAAAAATTATTATTTGATTAATTATATGAGAGCGACAGAAAGGGGGGAGAGAGAGAGAGAAAGAGAATTGGTGCACTGGGGTGTCTAGCCACTGCAAACAAACTCCAGTTGCGTGTGCAAACTAGTGCATCTGGCTTACATGGGTCCTGGGGAATTGAGCCTTGAACCGGGGTCCTTAAGCTTCACAGGGAAATACTTATCCGCTGAGCCATCTTTCTCACCCCAGATGTCCTTTTTAACCCATTGCCTTTGTGAACCAAAGTTCCCAAGAAGCAGCTGCACCTACACTTCTGAGGATAGAACTTCCGATTGTGGAGAGATGGAAATGTGAGAATCAAAGCCAAACTGTGTAGAAGTAACCTTCATCCCTGCATTGTCCACCTGTGTGTCTGACCTAAGATCCTCTTGACTGTCAGGTGATTTTTTTAAAAAATATTTTATTTATTTATTTACTTAGAGAGAAGAAGAGGCAGAGAGAAAGAGAGAACGGGCACAGCAGGGCCTCCAGCCACTGCAAACACACCCCAGACACATGTGCCCCTTGTATCTGGCTTACATGGGAGTTGGGGAATTGAACCGGGGTTCTTAGGCTTTGCAGGCAAACACCTTAACCACTTTCTCAAACTTTCTGGGAAGTTCTAACACATCCGTGACAGCAGGGGCTTAACACCTGCTGAGAGCTTGGGTCAGAACCAGAGGTGGGTACTACTTTCCAAGTCCCCTTCTCCACCTTCCTCCAGCTAGGCCACAGTGCCAAAGGTTCCAAACCACACAAAGCAGCGCCACCTGGTGGACACCAAGTGTTCAAACACTTGAGCCTGTGGGGGGACAGTTCCCATTGAAACCACAACAGAAACCACACTTCGCACTTATGTGTTGGGTTGTTTATTATTTATTTAGAGTAGGTCTTACTCTGTATCCCAGGATAGTCTCAAACACTCTTCCAGCCTCAGCCTCCGGAATAATTGGATTACAAGTGTGTGCCAAAACACACTTTAATCATATATCTGAAGATAACATTACAATACATCTGAAAACAGAAGTAGATAGTGGGTAAAATAATTTTTAATCATCTCTCTATATGCCTCTCTCTCAAATAAATAAACAAGAATCAAATAACTCTTTTTAAAAAAGAGCTGCAGGTCCTTCAGCTTCACAGGAAAACGCTTATCCACTGGGCCATCTTTCTCACCCCAGATGTCCTTTTGAACCCATTGCCTTTGTAAACCAAAAATCCCAAAAGGCAGCTGCTCCTACACCTCTGAGGATAGAACTTCCGATTGTGGAGAGATGAGATGGTCAGGTTCAATGCCGAACTGTCTAGAAGTAACCTTCATCCCTGCTTTGTCCACCTGTGTGTCTGACCTAAGATCCTCTTGACTGTTAGGTGATTTTTTAAAAAAATATTTTATTTATTTATTTACTAGAGAGAGAGAGAGAGAAAGAGGCAGAGAGAGAGAATGGGCGCACCAGGGCCTCCAGCCACTGCAAACAAACTCCAGATGCATGCACCACCTTGTGCATCTGGCTTATGTGGGTACTGGGAATTGAGCCTCGATCCGGGGTCCTTAGGCTTCGCAGGCAAGTGCTTAACCACTAAGCCATCTCTCCAGCTCATGTTAGGTGATTTTTAAAAAATATTTTATTTACTTATTTACTAGAGAGAGAGAGAGAGAGTGAGTGAGAGAGAGAGAAGAAGAGGCAGAGAGAAAGAGAGAATGGGCACAGTAGGGCCTCCAGCCACTGAAAACAACCTAACCCTGTTGTATTTGAACCATCCCCTTTCCTCTCAGAGTTGATTATCAGTTCTTAAAATGTAGCTGACCATTCAGAGGTTTTATTTTTCTTTATCTTTTTCTTTTTCTTGTTGGTTTCAATGAACTGCTAATGGAGATAGAAAGCAAATTGGCAAGTGGTTCTGTTCATATTTATCTTGAACGAAATCTGGAAATCTCTCATTTTTAGAGTTTCAGACAGTCAATTCCTTCCTCCCCAAAAGGTACTGAGACTGCTCCTGATTATGCTGTCTCAGTTCTTTCATACTTACTCACCACAGTCCCATCTGTTTGAGTTTCTCTCTTTCACCTAAAGATGACTCTTGAGAGCTGGTCCTCTCAGCTTCTGACAGCTCATCTGAGGCTGGCCAAAAAGACTGGCAAAGAACGATGAGCATTCTATGCTCTGATAACTCCCATAGCTCTGAAAACAATCTTAAAACCTGGTTCTCAGGTGAACTCCTGAAGAGTGGAGCTGAAGGCCTCTTGCATTTGTCTTTGGAATCCATGAAAAACTTTATGTTTCATTTTTATTATCTATCTATTTATTTATTTATTTTGGTTTTTCGAGGTAGGGTTTCACTCTGGTCCAGGCTGACCTGGAATTAACTATGTCATCTCAGGCTGGCCTCGAACTCACGGTGATCCTCCTACCTCTGCCTCCCAAGTGCTGGGATTAAAGGCATGTGCCACCACAGCCGGCTTTTTTATTTATTTATTTTTTACTGACAACTTACTTAATTGTAGACAATATCCCATGGTACTTCTCTCCCTCCCCCCACATTCCCCTTTGAAATTTCCCTCTCCATCCTATCCCCTCCCCTTCTCAATCAGACTCGCTTTTCAGTTTGAGTCATGATCTTTTCCTCCAGTTATGATGATCTTGCTTAGGTAGTGTCAGGCACTGTGAGGTCATGGATATTCAGACCATTTTGTGTCTAGAGGAGCATGTTGTAAGGAGTCCTACTCTTCCTTTAGCTCTTACATTCTTTCCACCCCATCTTCCGCAATGGGCCCTGAGCCTTGGAAGGTGGGTTTGAGATGTTTCAGTGCTGAGCACTCCTCTGTCCCTTCTTCTCAGCACCATGGTGCCTTCTGAGTCCTCTCACGTTGGCCACCATCTGAAAAGAGAAGCTTCTCTAACCACGAGTGAGAGTAACATTAATATATGGGTGTGGACATTAAGAGAAATGCTTACTGGGCAGTTTGGTGAGCATAGTATATACAATTAGCGTGACAACAGCAGACGTTACATCCATAGGGCTCATGACTACCTCTGTCGTAGGTTTTCAGTAAAAACTTTATGTTTGGGGGAGTGGGGAGGGAAGAGAGAAACAGTAAGTATAAACTGAGGAAGATGAGGCTGTTGAAGGAGTATAGATAAACACAAAATAATCATAGACTCCAAGAGCCAAAAAGGATTTTAAGCAGCATCTCATCTAGGGTTCTCACATAATTTAATTTTAGTTGTGGCTTTTTAAGGACTAAGTGCTGTGATTGGAAAAGTAATGAGGGAACTTCAGCCATTTCCGTGAACTTTTAGGGAAGTAAAGTATACAATTTGAACATCACCAGTATTGTTTGTTTTGCTTTAAAGATAAGGTAAACTAAGGTTCCTGCTAACAGGAAGAATGGCATACGCCAACCCACAGTTAGTTACTGCAGTTAGTGGCAGAGGCAGGATGAAAACATATCCCTTCTTCCAGCCAGACTACAACTCTTTGGCAATGGAAGTGGAGATGGTGCCAAGAATGCTGTTTACTGAACATGGTCAAGAAGTAAGCTTGGTGGGCAGTGCAGTGGAGGACAGGAGGTCTACCAAGAACAAAGGGGAATAGACCTCCATGCAGGTGAGACCTGGTAATGTTAGGTATGCCACACCTGCCTCTGCTTCCTGTATGTGTTGTCCCCAGCATCCTAGGAGTTGTCGCCATCTAGTGGTTCTGTGGCCACATAACCCACAAATGATGCAAACAGGTTATTTCCTTGCAAAAGTAGCTGTCAGAATAATCTTCTATGCCAAGGTAAACTACTTATTGCAGTGAACATTAGACAACACTTTGCCTCTGATTTTGGAAGAGTGCCTTTTACACACATACCTTTCACATTTTTTCAAATTTATAACTCAGCAAAGCTCTATTTTGTTTTTTATTTATTTCATTTTATTTTTTTAATTATTAATTTTTTTATTTTTTGTTTTTTCGAGGTAGGGTCTCACTCTAGCTCAGGCTGACCTGGAATTCCTTATGTAGTCTCAGTGTGGCCTTGAACTCACGGCAATCCTCCTACCTCTGCTTCCTGAGTGCTGGGATTAAAGGCATGTGCCACTTCACCTGGCTCCTTATTTTTTATTTTTATTTTAGAGAGAGAGGGGGAAGGAGAGAGAGAAAATTGGTGCACCAGGGCCTCAGCCACTGCAGTCCAACTCCAGACACTTGTGCCATCTACTGGGCATGTGGGATCTGGAGGATCAAACATGGGTCCTTAGGCAAGCACCTTAATTGCTAAGCCAAGCCATCTCTCAAGCCTCAATTTTATTTATTTATTTATTTATTTATTTATTTATTTATTTATTTATTTATTTATTTTTGGTTTTTCAAGGCAGGGTCTTACTCTAACCCAGGCCAACCTGGAATTCACTGTGTAGTCTCAGGGTGGCTTCAAAATCACAGCAATACTCCTACCTCTGCCTCCTGAGTGCTGGGATTAAAGGCATGTGCACCATGCCAAGCCTAAACTCTTTTTTAAGAACTTTCTCTTTTATTCTTTTTATTTTTTATTAAGTAGAAACTTTGTATGGAGACACCATGTGTTGGTACCATCATTGCCCTTCTCCCTGGCCTCACTCCACTTAGGGCCCTCCTCAGTGGGACTGCTGGTATTCACCATGGAGTTGTGGGTTATGAGTTGTGAAAGCAGCTGTCAGTCATCGTGGGGGACAGGGTGGGCAATGTCTTGGATATTCCCTCCCATCTTTCTGCCCTCTCTTCCACAAAATTCCCCCAGCCTTGGTGGGTGTGCCTTAATGCTGCACTTTCAGTAGCTTCAAACGCACCAAAGCAGAAATCCTAAAGCTGCTGAGAACTCAACAAAGCTCTTTTTAAAAAATAATCTAGCCGGGTGTGGTGGCACATGCCTTTAATCCCAGCATTTAGGAGGCAGAGGTAGGAGGCTCACTGTGAGTTCGAGGCCAGCCTGAAACTTCAGAGTAAGTTTCAGGTCAGCCTGAGCTAGAGTGAGACCTTACTTTGAAAAAAAAAAATATTTGCCTGTGTATATATACACAGGCAGGCACACCAGGACCTCTTAACATGCAAATCAGTGCCCCTTTGGCTTTATGTGGGTGACTGGGGATTTGAACAGGGTGCCAGCAGGCTTTGCAAGCAAGCACCTTTAACCTCTGAGCCATCCCTCCAGCAAAGCTCTTGAACATCATGAAGCTGTCTCAAGTTTCCCACCGTAATGATGGGATTAGCTTTTGTGGCCTCCGTGGCTATGACTGACACAGTGTATCGCTGTTGATTTCTGGTCAGGTAACAGGTCACTACGTGATTCTTTGATCTGAAGTAGCCCACATGGTTCTTCAGGTACCACACAACTCCATGTGGAGCATCTGTCTGTTCAGAGACTTCAAAGGTTCCATTGTCACCATCTACGAATCTTTATGAAGGATTGGTCACTTTACTCCAGGACATAAAAATTCAAGAATCCAAGGCGGGCATGGTGGGGCACGCCTATCATCCCAGCACTTGGGAGGCAGAGATAGGAAGATCGCCATGAGTTCAAGGCTACCCTGAAACTACATAGTGAATTCCAGGTCAGCCTGGGCTAGAGCAAGACCCTACCTCGAAAAACCAAAAAAATAAAATAGAATAAATAAATAAATAAATTCAAGAATCCACCATCATATTCCTTTGGAAGGACAAATAGTGGTTGAAGAAGGTGACTCCATGAATAAAACTGTCACCACTCAAGCTGGAGTGCCCCAGTTTGATCCCCAGACCCTGAAGGGAAAAGGGCCAGAAGGTGTGATGGGCTTCTGTCATCCCAGCACTCTCTGGTGGTGAAAATGGGAGGCAGTTATGGGAGAAATTCCCAGAAGCCCCTGGTTAGCACAATAACAGAGAGCGGCATCCTGCCTCAAATGAGGTGGAAATGCCAGTGACTGACCGAAAAATAGTGTGTGGCCTCCTCATTCACACCGTGGCTTGCATGGAACCCTGGTCACATTCACACACAAACATGCAACACACATGCATGGCAACATAAAAAGCAATAAAAGTTAAAGGAAAAACCTGGGTGTGGTGGCACATGCCTTTCATCCCAGCACTCAGGAGGCAGAGGTAGGAGGATCGCTGTGAGTTTGAGGTCACCCTGAGACTACACCGTGTGTTCTGGGTCAGCCTGGGCTAGTGTGAAACCCTGCTTCGAAAAACCAAAAAAAAAAAAAAAAAAAAATTAAAGAAAAAGAACAAATGACTAACAGGACGAGGACAAGTCAATACTCATCGTTTCTTCAGCTGCGCATCTCCAGCACTGCATGTACATGATGGGACAGGTCATGGACTCAGATTCAGCAGCATCGCATGGGAGAAAGAATCCTGAACATGTCTGGTGTACTCTGTCTGTATCTGTGGTAGTTTGAATGGATGGCCCCCAATATATTCAGTGTTTTATTAGTTTGCATCTGCAGCCACCTGGCTGGAGGCAGTGTCACTGGATGGATCTTAAGGTGTGGTGATGGGTTTAGGATTTCAATCTAAAGATATGCAAAGTGTGCCTACCTGGAAATCCTGAGGTGCACTATGCTGTGTGGCTTTTGGCTTGTGGCTTCTCTCTCTGTGTTTGGTCCTGTGAAGGCAGGCCAGATTCTTCTGCCATTATGGAACTTCCCCTGGATCTGTAAGCTTCAATAAATATCCCTTCCTCCATAACTGGTCTGGAAGTTCATCTCAGTGAACCTGAAGCTGTCTGCTACAGCATCTAAGAGTGCCATCACCAGGATCTTCTGTGGCAGATTTCATGTAAACCATGGGTGGTGGGGGGGGGCAAGGGGACAACTTACCTGCAGTTCTAGGCAGTGACCCAAATGGCTTTCTGGGAGCACCAATGGGTGCAGTCCTCTTGTCCTCCTCCACACAGCTGGGGCCTTTGCTCAGGGTCACATTCCCAAGTGAAGTCAGGGCTCTGATAACTGCAGGTGAATTGTCTGTATCTCCAGCTACATTTTTCCATCAGTGCCTAGGATATATGGATCCTTACCGTAAGGGTCCTAAGGCAGTGTTGGCCTCATCTAGGGGAAGCTTTGCTCAGGCACCAGGGAGAGAGACTGCTCTTTTCATCTCCAGTCAGGCCCGAAGCTACTGTAGTGGGCATCTTTTTTTTCTAGGGGGATCTTGACAATGGAGTGTAGAATGTCATGAGTTTAAGTTCAAGTTCTCCTGGGCACTAAGGAAGAGGGGAAAACAATCAGATCTGGAAACAGCTTTTATGGGATGCTGGCTAGATAAAATCATGGTCTATCCACACAAAAGGAAACCATGAAGTTTCATTGAAAATGACTTCACAGAAATGCAGTGCTTGCAAAGGAGGTAAGAGTAAAGGGACAAAACAGCAAGGCCATGGCCAAGGCTCTCGGGGCTGCCTCACCTGACAAGGGAGAACAGATGACCATTGTAAGGGAAGTGTAGGAGGAAATCAAGAAAGAACTCTGGATTTGATCTCTACAGACAGCTTGTTTATTGAGAGGAACAGCGAGGGGCAGCAGCCTTTCCCACGGGGATGAAGGCTGGGGCCCCGAATCAGGCTGGGGTTCAAACGTATAAGGAGGATCCTAAGGCAAACAGACTGAATTAGCTGCAGGTCCAAGAGAAGCAGATGAGGCATCAAACTTATTTGCTTGGAATAGGCTCTTAAGCAGAGTTGACTAGGGATGACTGTATGTCTCCATTCTTTATGGCCTTCTCATCTTAAGGTTAGTTATTAACTCTTTAGTTCCCTCTAGTTTTCAGGGAAGGCTATTAACCCTTCAACCATGGTCCAGGCATGAGCCTGGTCCTGGAGGATACCATTGTCACTCAGAAAGCAGTTCCAAGCCAGGCATAGTGACCAGAGTGAGACCAGAGAGAGAACCAGAGAGCAGTTCCGGACTTCTGTCAGCCATGTCACAGCCTGGTCCCACTGCACCTTCACTTTTTTGCACTGGGCACTGGTAGGGAAAGCTGAGGGCACAGTCGCCATGAATGGCAGAGGGATGGAGGCTCATGGCCTTCAGGAAAGAGCCTGGAGTACTGCACCCTGCCACTTCCAGAAACCTGTGGATGTCACCCTCATTTCTGTAAGTAGGTGCACTGTTACCTCTCCAGACTAACCAGTGACCACAGTTCATCCTGGATCCCTCTGCAGGTGACGAGGTAAAGGCCACTTTTGGACACTCGCTGTCCTAAAATGGGTGCTGGAGGAGGAAAGGGAAAGCCTCTCTGCTGTGAAGTCTAGCCCACCCGATTGGTCCTTGTTCTGCAGTTCCCAACAAAGGTCCCCAAACTGTCATACACACACAGGGCTTTCTAGGGCCCCTCCCTCCCATACCCAACCAGGCAGTGACTCACTTAGGCAGGCCTTGTAGCATAAAAGAAGCTGAAAGCTGGACTGATGCACTAAGTCACTATAAGAGTTACCTGCTGAGGGGCTGGGGAGACAGCTTAGCGGTTAAGGTGCATGCCTTGTGAAGCCTAAGGACCCTGGTTCAATTCTCCAGGTCCCACTAAGCCAGATGCACATGGTGGCACATGCATCTGGAGTTCATTTGCAGCGGCTAGAGACCTGACGTGCCCATTCTCTCTCTCTCTCTCTCTCTCTCTCTCTCTCTCTCTCTCTCTCTCTCTCTGTTTCTAATAAATAAATTAAATAAATCTAAAAAAAAAGAAGGCTGGAGAGATGGCTTAGCAGTTAGGCCAAGACCCACATTAAGCCAGATATATGAGGAGGCCTATGCATCTGGAGTTCATTTGCAGTGGCTGGAGGCCCTGGCATGCCCATTCATTCCCTCTCTCTCTCTCTTAAATAAATAATATATATTTTTTAAAAGGCTGGGCGTGGTGGTGCATGTCTTTAATCCCAGCACTCAGGAGGCTTGGAGGATCATTGTGAGTTCAAGGACACCTTGAGACTACATAGTTAATTCCAGGTCAGACTGGGCCAGAGTGAGACCCTGCCTTGAAAAAACAAAAAAAAAAAAAAAAAAAAAAAAAAAAAAGAGTTACCTGCTGAGGAACTGAACTTATCTCTGTCGGTAGCTGAAGGAATCCCAGAGACAACTGGGGAGACCCAGAGGAGCTATTAGAGGGAAGGACAGTTTAGACTAAAATAGAGTAAAACAGAGCTCATGGTTAGGTCAACTTGACTAACATGATTTATATGCATGTTGATTCATAGGTATGTTTTGAAAAATTGTTTTGAATCATACAGACTGCACAACTGTCACGTCTTGCTTCTGTAAACCAGCTGCCCGTTTGCTTGCTCACCCCTCCCCTTGGCTATGAACACTATAAAATGAAAGTAAAATCTCAGCTTAATTGCCAAAGTGACTTTGGGGAGCCATCCCAACTTCGTTCCTGGGAAATAAGCTCCTTTACTTTCCCTCGTGCTGGCGTTGGCGTGATCTTTTCAGAAAAGTTCCCCAACAGTCTCATTCCTCTGGCTCTGCAGTGCCATGTGGAGGTCTGGTGGGACTCCACAACAGCAGCCCAGCCACCTCGGCCACCTGGCCACATACCAGAGAGGTCTGTGCTCAGCAACCTCCCATAGACGTGCCTAAAGAGCTGGTCACCGTTTTAACCCCCAAACTCTCCGGCCATGAAAAGAGCCAGCTGAGAATTCTACGCTGAGGAACACAGGGAGCACCCATTGGTCCTCTCACCCCTCCCCTATGACTGGACCCTTGGCTGCTCTTTCCACCTCCTCTGGGACATGAGTCCCTCCCATTCATAGGCACAATGACCTACTCACTACACCACTACCCAGGCCATACCTGGTTCTGTCCCAACCACAGACTGCCTCCAAACGTCTCAAAAGTCCCTTTCAAGGCCCTCAGAACCTGCCTTCAAAGACCTTATCACTCTGGGATTTTCCTTCCCCAGGTCCCAACAAAACACATACACCTGAGCACCCCCATTAGACCCCATCTGCCATGCCTGTCACGCTTCCTCCCGCAGAGAACACATGCGTGCTTCAAGTTCTAGTTCACTTGGCATCTCTCTGGGAAGACATCCTCGCACTCTGAGGGCTTTGCCTAACGCATACCAGCCCGGGCTGCACACCTGGGCGTCACCTGCATGTGCTACCCTCCCCCACTATCCCACACTTCATGTGAGCCCCACCCCCTCCTAGGCATTCTAGACATATAGAAACCTCAGGCAAACAAACTCTGTCCTTGCCCTGGAACCCAGCGTACAGGCACACAAGGTGCCTTAGCACTTTCACAGAAGGAATGTGTTTCCCACCTGTGGCTCCCATTACAAGGCTTCAAAGGAATAAGACTGCCAGGCATGGTGGCCCATACCTTTAATCCCAGCACTCAGGAGGCACAGGGAGAGAGAGAGAATGGGCACGCCAGGGCCTCCAGACACTGCAAATGAACTCTAGATGCATGCGCCCCCTGGTGCATCTGGCTTATGTGGGTCCTGGAGAGCTGAATTGGGGTCCATAGCCTTCGCAGGCATATGCCTTAACCGCTAAGCCCTCTCTCCAACCCAGGATTCCTTTTCTTAAATTTTATTTTATTTTATTTTCATTTTGTTTGTTTTGTTTGTCAAGGTAGGGTCTCACTCTAGACCAAGCTGATCTGGAATTGACTATGTAGTCTCAGGGTGGCCTCCAAATCCTGGTGATTTTCCTACCTCTTCCCCCCTCAAGTGCTGGTTGTGGAAATTTCTCTTTATGAGAATCTTTAAGAAAAATAAAAAGGCAGGTTGAATTACTCTTGTTACGTATATAACGAGGGCCAGGTGTGGTGGCGCATGCCATTAATCCCAGCCTTTTGGTGGCAGAGGTAAGAGGGTCACCATGATTTCGAGGCCACCCTGAGAAACAAAGTGAATTCCAGGTCATCCTGGACTAGTGTGAAAGCCTACCAAGAAACACCCAAGATGGAGAGATAGCTTAGTGGGTAAGGCACTTGCCTGCAAAGCCAAGGGACCGAGGTTCTATTTTCCAGGACCCACGTAAGCCAAATGTACAAGGTGGTGCATGCATCTGGAGTTTGTTTGCAGTGGGTGGGGGCCCTGGTGGGCCCACTCCCTCTCTCTGTCTCTCTCTGTGTGTCTCTTCCCTGCGCCTCTCTTTTGCCTCTCCCAAATAAATAAATAAATAAATAAATAAATAAATAAATAAATAAATTTAAAATAATAATTTTTAATTTGAGAAAGCACATATTGGCAGATCTCTGGGGCTCGATGTCTAGCCAGTCCATTACAATTGGATACCAGTGAGAGGCCCTGTCTGAAAGAGGTGGACAGTCTGTTATGATTGGTGTCCAGGGAAAAACCCTGATTCAAAGAGGTGGACAGCGTTCCTCTGGATAAGACCCACCAGAAACCACCTGAGCCCCTTTAGCGGAGACATGCACCTATCTCTCTTTCTTTCTTTACTTTTCCTTTCTTTTCTTCCTTCCTTTCTTTCTTTCTCTCTTCCTTCCTTTCTCCCTTCCTTTCTTTCTCTCTTTCTTCCTTCCTTCCTTCCTTTCTCTCTTCCTTCCTTCATTTCTCCCTTCCTTCCTTTCTTTCTTTTCTTTCTTTCTTTCTCTCTCTCTTTCTCTGTCTTTCTTTCTGTCTTCCTTTCTCTCTTTAATTCTTTCTGTGAATTAGGCTTGTTTGAGAAATGCTTAAGCAGTTGCAAAGAGTAATCATGGGCCTCCAGTAAATGTTATTTCAACGCAGATGACTTTATTTAATAAAAGCAAATTTTGTATAACATGGTTGTTGCAGGTGTGATGGTTAAGTTTGTGTCAACTTGATTTGTTTAGGAATCCACAGACATTCCTCATAAGTGTGTCTCTGAAGTTGCCTCTAAGAAGAATCCTTCCCCCAGGGTGAGCCCTTCCCCCAGAGTGGGCGGTCACTCTCAGAGGAGGGGGCTGGTTGATAAAAAGAAGCTCTGGGAAGAAAGGCCTCTCTCTCTCCTCCCACCTGGCTGCCAGGGTGCTGCTTGCTGTTCTCTGCTTGGTGCTTCCTGCTTTCCACGGTGAACTGAAGAGCAGAGTCTCTCCAGGATGCCTTCGGGTCTGCAACCTGCTATTGCTGGACTGTTGTAAGCTAATCCAATAAATTCCCTTTTAATACAATTCATTCTCTCCATTCTGTTCCTCTAGAGAACCCTGACTGATACAGATTGTGGTTCCAGGAGTGGTTCTAGACAAACAGAATTGTAAGGATGGCTTTCCCTAGTGGGCTTGGTGCTCTGTGGAGTTGGTTCTCCAACTTCAGTGCCACTAAAGGCTCTACTGGTAATAAGGAAAGCACTTTAACTGGTAATAAGGAGGGCACTGATAATCCATGGTGTGCACTATTTAACAAACTCCGTGAGATAGATGTACTTGGAGATTCTGAGTCATATCTTGTGAAGAGCAAGGAATTTAGTGACTCTGTATCTAGAACTTTTGAATATTTGTGGAAAAGTAAGACAAATGATGATGCTGGATGTTTTCTTCTGACATCTCTAGATAAACTGTTGGGAGAAAAGCAGAAGCTCCAAAAGGAAATTTCTAAGCTTAAGACCCACATACATGATCTGAAGGTTTCTAAGGGTGTCCTGGAGGAGAGTCTTGCTCTAGTCAGAACAGAGCTCGAATTGCAGAAAACCAAACTCAAGCTCTCACTGTAAGATTGGCAAGTAGGAAGGAAGGGAGGGAGGGAGGGAGGGAGGGTTCATTTTGAGTAACAGTTTGAGGGCGCCATCCATGATGGCCAGGAAGGCTTGGTGGCAGGAGCTTGAGGCCGTTGTGTTGTATCTGAAGCCAGGAATCAGAGATGCATGCTAGAGCTCATCTTGCCCATTCTCCATATTATACAGTGTGGGGACCCCTCCCCCATGGAACGCATCTCCCATAGGTAGGCTGGGTCCTCCCACCTCATTTCACTTTCTTTAGCAAATTCCTCACCCATGCAATGAGTGCTTTCTGCGGTCATTCTAAGTCCTGTGCAGTTGACAGTCGAGATTATCAATCATGACTCTCTTCTCCATATGAGGTTGTGTCATGCCTTTGACAGTGTACGATTATAGTGTTGTAATTAGTAGGGTACCTTTTTTAACAACCATAGTCTTTTATTAAAGTGATTTTTGCATATATAAATATTTAGGTTAGAGACATGAAGTTTGTACATTGAAATTTTTCACCATATGGGTCTGTCAAACCTCAGCCCCATTTTAAATGTGCTTCTGGAAAGGAGTGCTTTTGTTTCACTCATCTCTTTCACCTTGTTGATGTAGGAAGCTTTTTGTGTGTGTGTAAATGTGGTATACTTTCATGTGTGTATGCATGTTTGTGTATGTGGGGTGCACGTGTGTGTGGAGGCCAGAGTTGATGGTGGGTATCTCATTGTATCATTGTCCACCTTATTATTAAAATGTTATTTATTTGCAAGCACATTAAGAAAAGGGGCTGGAGACCACGCACACCAGCACCTCCTGTCACTACAAACATGTCCACCTTGTGCATCTAGCTTTACATGTGTGCTGGGGAATGGAACCTGGACTACAAGGATTTGCTGGGAAATACTTTTAACCACTGAGCCATCTCTCCAGCTTGCTGAAACTCACTTATTTATTTATTTAAGTAATTTTTAAAAAAATTAATTAATTTTTATTTTTTGAGGTAGGCTCTCACTCAGGGTGGCCTCGAACTCATGGCGATCCTCCCACCTCTGCCTCTCGAGTGCTGGGATTAAAGGTGTGCGCCACCACACCTGGCTTAAAATTTAATTTTAAAAAAGTTTTTTTTTTCATTTATTTGGGGTCTGGAGAGATGGTATAGTGGTTAAGGCGTTTGCCTGCAAAGCCAAAGGATCTTGGTTTGATTCTCCAGGACCCATGTAAACCAGATGCACAAGGGGCACATTCATCTGGAGTTTGTTTGCAGTGGCTAGAGGCCCTGGTGTGCCCATTCTCTCTCTGTCTGCCTCTCTTCTATCTCTCTCTGCTTGCAAATAAATAAATAAAAAATTTAAAAAATTATTTTTATTTATTTGAGAGAGAGATAGAAAGATACAGAAATAGGCAGGTAGAGAGAGAGAGAGAAAGGATGGGTGTTCCAGGGAGTCCACCCACTGCAAATTAACTCCAGATGTGTGTGCCCCCTTGTGCATCTGGCTTACATGGATCCTGGGAAGTCGAACCTGGGTCCCTTGGCTTTGCAGGCAAGCGCTTTAACTGCTATGCCATCTCCAGCCCTAAAATTAATTTTTTTTTTTTTGGTTTTTCAAAGTAGGGTCTCGCTCTAGCCAAGGCTGACCTAGAATTCACTATGTAGTCTCGGGGTGGCCTTGAAATCATGGCAATTCTCCTACCTTTGCCTCCCAAGTGCTGGGATTAAAGGCGTGCACCACCACACCCGGCCTAAAATTAATTAAAAAAAATTTTTTTTTGCAAGCAGTGGGAGAAGAGAGACAGGGCAAGAATGGCATACCAGAACCTCCAGGTGCTGCGAATGGACTCCAGATGCATGTGCCACTTTGTTTATCTAGTTTTATATGGGTACTGAGGAAGCAAACCCATGTCTTTAGTGTCTTTGCAAGCAAGTGTCTTAACAGCTGAGCCATCTCTCCAGCCCCCTGAAACACTTCTTCAAAAATGATATCTTAATTGGTTAACCAATAGTAGGTTTCCATATGGCTTATTCACATATCCTTGGTTTTGATTCATCCTCCCACCATCTCATCCCTCCCTCATCCCCCACCCCTGTTTAAACCCTGACCTAATGTGATTCCTCCACCACATTCAGGTCCCATGTGTTCCAGTGTCCTCTCACAGTAGCTGCCACTGCCTCATTCTAGCGTCTTGTTCTCTATAGACACTCTGACTTTCAGCTGCTCATCTAGAAATTTGAAGCTTGGATCTGCAAGTCAAGAGAGCATGCAGCTGTGGCGTTCTGTGATGGAAACTCTGGGATGAGGACCAGAAGCCTTGTCCACCTGAGCACCTGTCTCTGGAAGGCCACCCCAGGCTGGCTGCCTGCAGGGGAGTTGCCTGTCACCCAGGTAAGGGCTCCTTGATCCTGTCTGTCATGAAGTCAGTGCTGGACAGTTAAGCTGCCTTGGACCTGCTTCTGTATCCAAGTTCATTGACTCTCTCTTCTAGTGTGACTTGTACTCTGAAAGTCAAAGAATGTGCTGCAACTCAGAAAGCCCAGCACTGTGTTCAATCTTGCTAATTTTGTCAATTTCAGAAAAAATATTATTTCATTGTCTTTTGAAATCATGGGATTTTTTATCCCTGTTAAAATTGAGAAGGGTGTGCTTGTAGCTCAGGCCAAGCAATGTCCAGGGTGCCTGAACTACTCGCCCTGCCTGCCTGCCTCTGATCCTTATATATTCTAATGTCTTCTTCAGTTTCTTTCTCAAGTGTTTTAAAGTTTTCACTTCCATGTTTAGGGTTTTTGTTGTTGTTTTTTGAGGCAGGGTCTCACTCTAGGTCAGGTTGCCCTGGAATTCACTCTGTAGTCTCAGAGTGGCCTCGAATTCAACAGCGATCCTCTTACCTCTGCCTCCCAAGTGCTGGGATTAAAGGCATGCTCCACACGCCCGGAGCCATGGTTAGGTTTATTCTCAAGGTGTGTGTGTGTGTGTGTGTGTGTGTATCCATCCATTCATCTCTCTGTCTACCTCATCTATTTGTGGCAATTGTGAATGGGAATGTTTCCCTGGTTTCATCCTCAGCATGTTTGCTATTGGCTTTACATGGGTACTGGGGAATCAAACTAGGGCCAGCAAGCTTTGCAAGCAAACATCTTTCACCTCTCAGCCATCTCCACAGCCCATATTGGTGTATAGGAAGAGCACTTACTATTTTTTTTGTTCTAAACTTAAAATATAATTCATAGGGGTTGGCGATTTAGCTCAGTGGATGAGTGCTTGCCTAGCAAGCACAAGGCCCTGGGCTCAGTCCTCAGCACCAAAATAATAATAATAATAATTCATGTATTTATTTGGGTGGGAGAGAGTATGAATGAATGAACATGAGCAAGCCAGGACCTCCAAGTCATCAGGCATTACAAGCAAGCATCTTTGACCACTGAGAAATCTCCAGTCCTTTTACAAACTTTTCATTGAGGCTGTAGCAATGGCTTAGCAATTAAGACGCTTGCCTGTGAAGCCTAAAGACCCAGGTTCAATTCTCCAGGACCCACCTAAGCCAAATGCACAAGGTGGCACATGTGTCTGGAGTTTGTTTGCAGTGGCTGAGGTCCTGGAGTGCCCATTCTTTCTCTCTCTCTCCCTCTTTCCCTTTCTCTCAAATAACTGCATAAAAAATTTAAGTACCTTTATTGACAGTTTCCATAAATGAAGACAATATACCATGATCATAACCCTCTCCCTCCACCCTCCCTTCCCCCACCACAATCCTCCTCCATTGAATCTCTTCTTTCTAAGTAGTTTCTCTTCAGTGTTGATGTGTTCATGTTTTTCCCTCCTATCATGCAGGCCTTGTGTAGGTAAGGTTAGCCACCTTAAAAATCATGAATATCCTAGACACTTCGTGTGATAATTTTTTAAGCTTAATTTTATTTATTGGCAATGTGTATAATGTATTTTGACCATAATCATCTCCCATTACTTTCTTTTCTTTGTCCCACTGAACTCTTCCTCCTTCCCACTGAGTAGTCCCTCTTCTACGTGGATGTCTTCGCAACTGTGTGTGTGAATTTTTGAGTTACACAGTGTAATGAGGGTTGCTTACACAAGCATAGTGGTCTTTATTTTATAGAGTTCATGCAACCTTCCACTGTCTGCAACATTGAATAAAATGTCTCCCCCTTCCCCAGCAGCCACTATGTTTTAAAATATTAGTCCCTTTTATTTCTTTTCATAGCCAATTTTTAATTGGGTAATTTGTCTTTTTGATGTGTAGTTTTTGGAGATCTTTACATATCCTAGACATTAATAATCTGTCAGATGTATCACTTGGAAAGATTTTCTCCATTCTGTGGTCTGGGAAGATGGGTTCATTCTGGCATAGTGCAGAAACACATTGGCAGAATTGTGAAGCACCTGGTAACATCACATCGCATCCCGTCAGCAAGCAGAGAGGGGACAGGAAGTGAAGCTGAGCTGTAAGACCTCAAGCCTGTCCTCTAATGACTGAGCTCTCGTCCCTTCTCCTGAAGGCTCCACAGCCCTCCAGTACAGCCCCAACATTTGAGACATTCAGACAGCAGCATGACCCTTATAACTTTAAACAACTATCAGACTACCTAAGCCTGTCTGGGGTCCCAAAGAAGTGCTGCAGTCAAAGGATAAATGATAGGCTGTGTGACGGCACTGCCCACGCTTGAGAATCTGCTTTGCCAGAGCTGGGTGATCTCCAGCAAGTTATTTTTGTTTTTATACCTCAACTTCTGTCATTCATGTGATATGACCAGTAAATGGACCTTTTTCATTAGTCGAATTCTTTGTGTTCAAGTCTTTTAATTCTTTATATTTGCATGTCCTTTATTTTTCTTCCTTCTTTCACAAGTACATCAAACTTAATATATTTAATATTAAATCCCTGTTATCTCCTCACACGATTTAGTTTTCTTTCCCCTCAACCAGATGTACCACCTTGTATTCACTTTCTTTTTAAAAGCTTGGGGTCCACCTTAGTTGATCCCTAGTTAAGCTTTACATTGTTCTTTCATCTGGTCTGGACCAGTTCTGAGTCCATTTCCATCTCCACCACTGGCATTTTTTACCTGAACTTATGACTACCTTCCTTTCCTTATTCCAGTCATAGTCCCCTCCCGCTCCACCCTCCACCCTGACACATAAGAAGCAGGTCCTGAACTTCTGACTTCCCTCCTTCCATCCATTATTCCAGTCATAGTCCCCTCTCGCTTTACCCTCCACCCTGACACATAAGAAGCAGCTCAAGTTGAGACTTCAGTGGACTTTGGTGAGCATTCATCTCCCGACTTCAGTTCAGTTTCTGGGCTGAGCAAACGTCAGTACTGATGAAATGCTCCATGACACTGATTTTTATTTATTAGTTGAATAACTGTTTCCTGTGTGTCCAGCACCTGCCAGATTGTGGAAAGACATTCCAGTTTCATGGGAGTCTGAATATGCAGCATCAGGATGGACTGTTACAGGTGACAGCCGTCACTCCATGGGACAATGAAGAGGTTTAACTCCTTGCAGGGATCGAGAAAACAATCTGAGAAGTACATTTAAAACAGAGGTCCAAAGCACAGGGAGTCATTATCCTGGTGAACATACTGACGAGGGAAGTGTTAGGGGGAGGTTTTGACACAGAAAATAGTTTGTTCAAAGGCAAGAAGAACAGTGGTCTATCCCAGGAATCAACATTGTAGTATAGCTGAATAGAAGCCAGAGTTAAAGATCAACAGTATCAGGAGACCAAATGGAAAAGACGGCAGGGACTTCTTTTGCCACCTATTTCAGTGATCATAGGCCTTGAGCAGCATAGCAGTTGGGCTCATGTCAGACGGATATTTGAACTCTGAATTTCTTCTTCATGGCCATAGGCGTATAATTGAATGTCTTCACACCTGTTTTCTAGTCAGAAGAGGAAGAATGGGTACCTTGGACTTAATTTTTACTAGTGGTCTGCATCCACTGTTTTGGACATTGGTGTATTGGGCACTTCTCTGTGACTGAGGCACTGGGACAGAACCCAGAGCCTCTCGTGTGCTTGACAAGTGTTCTACGTTGAGCTATCCCCCCAGTTCTCTCCACCAGACTCTCTGCTTTTTACCATTTAATATTCACATCATGGAATAGCTTTCCTTTTCCAGACCTCCTTATTATCGCCTGACTTCCTTTGCCACATGCCTATAAGACAACAAGTGTGCTGGCCCTCTTGGGTCAGGTACATGTGAAGGGGCACGTGGTGGGTCTGGCAGCTGTACTTTCCTCTGCACTTACTCATTGGCACTGTGGGTCTGTGTCTATCTTGCAAGCATAGTTAATGGGAAGTGTTCTGGGAGGTCAATCATTGGTTATGTGCTATTTCATTGGACTTATGATCTTTCAAGGCTGAAGGCCAAAAGCACACGGAATACTCACTAAAAGAAAGTTCCTATGAGGACTTGCTTCAAAACAGTCAGCTCACATTCCCTAAGGTTCTTTGTGCCCTGCTCCACTGTGGCTGGGAGTGAGTTTGTTTTTACGCTGACATGTTTATAGTCTAAGTTTCAGCTTTGGAGATCAGCATCATAACAAGCATCAGGGTGATGACTGCAGAGTTCATAATCACTAGTAGGACTGATGTGGGAACTGAACAGACAGTAACAGCCATCTAGTCATCCACTGACCAGAGATGTCTGAAATCCATGGTTTTGTGCTCTCTGTTCGTTCATTGCCACTAGAAGGAAATTTTGACACTTTACAGTTACTTACAGAAATGGCTTTCAAAAGATAATTTCACAAATGACCAAAACATTCAGTTTCATTTTTGAGCATCTGTTACTGAAATAAGAAAAGGAAAACTTTTTTTCTCAGTGGACCTATACTAGGGCAGCCCCCTGAAACAGCACTATGTGGATCACCTTAAGTGCTCCGGTGATGAGGAGGTCTGTTTCTTTGTTACCTGAGGCTAGGGTAGTGACTATACTACAGAGACGTGGAGAACCCAGTCATGCGCCACCTTGTGCATATGGCTTGCTTGGGTCCTGGGGAATTGAACCAAGGTCCTTTGGCTTTGCAGGCAATGCCTTAACTGCTAAGCCATCTCTCCAGACCTGGCTTGTGCTTTTATATTTACTCTGCTTCTAGTCTCAAGATAGACCAAAGACAGCCAGGCATGGTGGTGCACGCCTTTAATCCCAGCACTCGGGAGGCAGTGGTATGAAGAATGATAGGAGTTCAAGGCCATCCTGAGACTACATAGTGAATTCCAGGTCAGCTTGGACTAGAGTGAGACCCTATCTCCAAAAAAAAAAAAAAAAAAAAAAAAAAAGGTAGAATTCACTCACATCACATCCTCACAATTCCATTTTCCAGAGAGAATCTTTATAGACATGAAAGCCATGGTCCATTATATGCATGACAAACCACTTGTCCCATTTTATTATTTATATATTTTACTTATTTGTGTGAGAGAGACAGGCAGATCAAGAGAGAGAGGGGGGGAGGGAGTGTATGGGTTTGCTAGGGCCTCCAGCCACTGCAAAGGATGGCATCTGGCTTTATGTGGGTTCAGGGGTATCAAACCTGGGTCCTTTGGCTTTGCAGGCAAGTGTCTTAACTGCTAAGCCATCTTTCCAGCTCCAACTCATCCCATTTTAGACATTCCTGTGGGGGTCCACCCCTTTGCCATCCTGCTAGAGGAGGGTTTCATGGGACACTTTGACTCATGTGGCCTCTACCAGGACATGGACTGACTTTCCTACTATTTTTTGTTTGTTTGTTTTGAGGTAGGGTCTCACTCTACCCCAGGCTGACCTGGAATTCACTATGTAGTCTCAGGGTGGCCTTGAACTCACTGCAGATCCTCCTATCTCTACCTTCTGAGTGCTGGGATTAAAGGCATGTGCCACATACTTGGCTTTAATTTTTATTTATTTGAGAGAGAGAGAGAGAGAGAGAGAGAGAGAGAGAGAGAGAGAGAATAGGTGTGCCAAGGCCTCTAGCCACTGCAAACAAATTGAAGACACATGCATCACCTTGTGCATCTGGCTTACGTGGGTCCTGGGGAATCGAACCTCGGTCCTTTGGCTTTGCAGGCAAGTGCCTTAACCACTAAACTATCTCTCCAGCCCCACATTTTTTTGTTTTGTGGTTTTGTGGTAGGGTCTCATGCTAGCCTAGGCTGACCTGGAATTTACTATGTAGTCTCAGGGTGGCCTTGAACACGCAGGGACCTCCTACCCCTGCCTCCTGAGTGCTGTGATTAAAGGCATGTGGCACCATGACTGGTTAGGACACTTAAAATTTTTTGTTTTTATTAAGAACATACTATGGCTGCGCATGGTGGTGTACACCTTTAATCCCAGCACTTGGGAGACAGGTAGGAGGATCACCATGAGTCTGAGGCCACCCTGAGACTACAGAGTGAATTCCAGGTCAGCCTAAGCTACAGTGAGACCCTACCTCAAAAAACTAAATAAATAAGTAAATAAATAAATAAATAAATAAATAAATAAATAAATAAATAAAGGATGCTATCTGGTACTTCCTGTGCTATGACCCTAGAAGGGGTTAACTCTGAGATTCGTACATCTCAGAAGTTGTTACCACTTTTTCTGAGAACAAGTCTATCCCAGAACAAAGGAAAGACAACTGTGTATGTAGTGACCTTAGCCTGGAATGGGCCTTAAAAATTATTTATTTATTTATTTATGAAAGAGAGAGGAAGAGAATGGGTGCACCAGGGCCTCCAGCCACTGCAAACAAACTCTAGATGCATGTGCCCCTTTGTACATCTGGTTTACATGGGTCCTGGGGAATCAAACCGGAGTCCTTTAGCTTTGCAGGCAAATGCCTTAACCACTAGGCCATCCCTCCAGCTCCCCCGTTTTTTTGAGGTAGTGTTTTGCTCTAGCCCAGGCTGACCTGGAATTCACTATGTAGTCTTAGGGTGGCCTTGAACTCATAGTGATCCTCCTATGTCTGCCTCCCAAGTGCTGGGATTTAAAGGAGTGTACCACCATGCCCGGCTTACTTTGGGAATTTCATGAAGCACCCCAATAGTATGCTGCCACATAAGTGAGACAAAAGGGGGATGAAAGATACAGAAAACACGATAGTGGCTATCAACGTAATATCCCACTGCCTTCTGGGATACACAAACCGAGCCGCCAATGCAGACTGTGGTTGAGAGTCTGTTTGTCCTGTACAGAGGCAGTGAGATCCAAGGACAACCAAAATTGATCAACAATTCCAGGAAAGATACCTGAACCCCTATCAAAAGATGAGCCAAAAGCCTGGCATGGTGGCGCACACCTTTCATCCCAGCACTCAAGAGCTAGATATAGGAGGATCACCGTGAGTTTAAAACCACCCTGAGACTACATAGTGAATTCCAGGTCAGCCTGAGCTAAGGTGAGACCTTACCTGGAAAAACCAACATAGGACCCAGGTGGAGCACATAGGAATTGATGAGATGAGCCGCAGTGCTGCTAGCTTGCAGGGAGAGTTTGAAAACCTGCACCAGTGCGGTGGGGAGATACACAAAACGTGTTGAAGCAGGTTTCAAGAGCTGCTAAGAACTCACTATTAGAACAGACTTAACACACGGCCACCGATGCCCAGGGAATTGTGCAGAAGAGAAGGGGGAAGAGGAAGAGGGGGTGTGGCAATATGCAGAGGCCTTGACTCCCCCCACTGACAGACTGCTGCTCCCACAACTCATACCTCATAACCCCATGGTGAATACCCACCGTGCCACAGGGATAGACCCTCCGTGGGATGGTGGTAGGCGTAGGGAAATGATGGTACCAACATAGGGTGTGTCCTTACAAAATTGCTACTGAAATCCAATAAAGAAATACTAAATAAGCTGGGCATGGTGGTGCATGCCTTGAATCCCAGAACTTGCGAGGCAGAGGTGGGAGTATTGCCATGAGTTTGAGGCCACCCTGAGACTACATAGTAAATTCCAGGTCAGCCCCTACCTTGAAAAACCAAAAAATAAAAATAAATAAATAAATAAATAAAAATTAAAGAAAATTTCCAGTGTGATTGGGGTTCAATCTATGGATAGGAATCCCCTAATCCCATGTCAGCATTGACAAATAAACACTGCTGCTCCACGTCAGTGTTGGAGTCCTGCCTCTCTGTCAAGCACCCTGCACAGACATCCCTGTGTGCTTAAGGAAAGTTGATTGATTCTCATCTTCAGTGACAGTGATGATCCAGTAAAGTAAATGAACTCAAATCTCCTCTCACATTTTTAAATTTAATTTTATTTATTTATTTATTTATTTATTTATTTATTTATTTATTTATTTATTTGATACAGAGAGAGGGAAAGAGAAAGAGGGATAGTGAGAATGGGTGGGCCAGACCCTCTACTCTCTGCAAACAAACTCCAGATGTGTGTACCATCTTGTCCATCTGGCTTATGTGGAGAATTGAACCAGGGTCCTTACACTTTGCCTGAGCTAGAGTGAAACCCTACATCGAAAAAACAAAAGATAAAAAAAAATAAAGATTTTAAAACGTCAAATGGTGCTGAGTGGAGGAAATTGTTTTGCACTGATGGATATTAGGAAGCAGGAATCCTTGGGCTGCTTAAGAGTTTTCTCAAAGGTCTGCTTGGGTTCTGATATTGTCATCATGCCCAGGTTAGGATGAATGCCTGTTTGACCTCTTCCTGGATCTATGCCAGTACCATAAACTAAATTGCCTGGTCTTAGCAACATATCAGATGGCTAATGCAAAAAAATGTGACTTATATTGAAAATGTCACTGGCAGTGGGAACACATCTCAGTGTCCCCAGCTTTGCTCTCTGAAGGCCTTCCACTCAGGTGCAGCCAGGATTCTTAATACAGCTGAATGGAATTAGTGAGTCTGTGTTAGGAGAATGGAAAGATGATTGAGGAGAGTCAGGTGTGGGCCTCAGGAGAATGCCCCCAAATTCTTCAGCAACAGTTGCATCAGTGATGGGGGATTTTGGAGTTACTTATTTGAAGGAGGTGAGCTACTCATTTCCTTATATAAATATTTTATGGTCTGGGCATTGTGGCTCATGCCTTTAATCCCAGCACTCGGGAGGCAGAGGTAGGAGGATTGCCGTGAGTTCCAGACCACCCTGAGACTTCACAGTGAATTCCAGGTCAGCCTAAGCTAGAGTGAGACCCTGCCAATGGAACAATAGGGTTCCAGCCCAATATTTTATGTATTTATATATTTATTTATTTATGGGAGAGAGAATGGGCACACCAGGGCCTCTAGCCACTGCAAACGAATTCCAGATGCATTTGCCACCATGTGCATCTGGCTTACGTGGGGCCTGGAGAATTGAACCAGGGTCCTTAGGGTTCACAGGCATGCACCTTAACCGCTAAGCCATCTCTCCAGCCCCCAATAACCTTTTTAAAAATTAAAGTAAGTTTGCTATACATAGACCACAAAGACATTCAAGAATGAGGTAGGGCTTGGTGTGGGGGCACATGCCTTTAATCCCAGCCCTCAGGAGGCAGAGGTGGGAGGATCACTGTGAGTTCAAGGTCAGCCTGAGACAACATAGTGTATAGGGAATTCAAGGTCACCCTGTGCTAGAGGGAGACCCTACCAAGAAAAAAAAAAAAAAAAAAAAACCAATGTGGTAGGGAGGGCTTTTCCCTCCAGGTATAACCTGATGCCAGTAGAGCATGTCTTCTCTTAGTAGGCCTGTCAAAGTAATCAAGCAGAGAGCTGGAGGGATGGCTTAGT
>JAEOAD010001853.1:57500-62500 GCA_036365145.1 Orientallactaga sibirica | reverse complement strand
ACTTCCTGCACAAGTATGAGGGCCTGAGGGAACCTGAGACCACCCCAGTTGGAATCTCCAGAACCCACATAAAACAGCTGGTTGTGGCCACACCCTGTATCCTCAGTCCTATAGGGGAGCAGAGATCCAGGAATTGCTAGAACTTGCCAAAAACAAAACAAAAAAGCTCAGATAGCTCAGATCAGGAAGAGATTCTGGCTCAAACAAGAACAGGTGGAAGAGTGATAGAGTGGGTAACTGCAAGTGAGAGTCATAAGGGGTCATACAGTGCATGCATACACCAGACATCATTCTAGAAAAGCCTGTGAATTTAAACATGTATCCTTCCTGTCCTGTACTTGTTTCTCACAGCTTTAGATGGTTTTTTTTTTTGTTTGTTTGTTTATTTGGGTATTTTTTTTTTTTTCAAAGTAGGGTCTTACTCTAGCCCAGACTGACCAGGAATTTACTATGTAGTCTCAAGCTGACTTTGAACTCATAGCAATCCTCCTACCCCAGCCTCTCCAGCAGAGAGGAAGAATGAGAAAGAATTGGCACACCAGGGTGCTCTCAGAACACAAAGAAAAAACCTCCAGAGAACACAAAGAAAAAAGTACACAGCTTAATCTTTTTGTTTGTTTGTTTGTTTGCTTGTTTCAAAGTAGGTCTCACTCTGCCCCAAGCGAACCTGGAATTCACTGTGTAGCCCCAGGCTGGCCTTGAACTCAGGGCAATCCTCTGAGTGCTGGGATTAAAGATATGTGCCACTATGCTGGATTTAGTTAGTTTTATTAGTAATGGATTTGATTATCTCTGCCCACTGACTACATTGTGAGCTTTTTTAAATTTTTTCTTTATTTTTGACAATTTCAGACAATTATACCATGCATTTTGATCCCCCCACTTACCTTTGCTAAATCCTCCCACTAAAACTCTTCTTCCCTTTAGATCCACATCTTATTTCCATCTTTTTTTTTTTTTTTGACCCACTGATTTAAATTAGAATTGCTTGTATAATAATGGGTGGGATATTATTTCCTGGAGAATGGGTAATAACTACCACCCCCTCCACCAGCCCTAAAGGACATGACTCCTCATCTCTCAGCAACCAAACCAGTGTCCACTATGTACTCTCAGAGGTGTGGGGTCTCATGGAGCCCTCCCTCCTCTGGAATGAGTTCTTGACAGGCTCAGTCCTGTACAGGAAACCCCAAGCGCTGGGAGCCCATGAGTCAGTAGAATTGTCTCCAGAAGATAGTATTCCTCAGCCCCACTTTTCATGCTCCTGCTCTTAACTTGTCTGTGAGTTTACTTGAGCCTTGGAGGGTGTGGCTTAGCTGTCCTGAGTATAAACTGGTAGCTTATTCTAGCCAACATTGTCCTCTGTGGATCTCTGTCTTCCAGGCTGTCAGTAGTGCCAATCAGCAGAGAGGCTGCGAGGCTGGGCCATTGGGAACTTTTTGAAGACATAGAGCTCCAGGCAAGGCTCAGCTCCAGCACTGATAAGTAATGGGGAGGGGCCATCTCTCTGAGCACAGCCTGGCATCTATACAACCACAATGTCAGCTTTCCAGCTTTCAGAACACAGGCCCAGAGGCCATTGAGGCTGGCAGGAGCCTCTGATATTAATGAGCAATGCTCTCAGCACATTTGGCGTCAGCCCACCAGGAGCATAGACAGAGCCTCTGGCAAATGCAGCTTTCTCCAGTCAGGCTCTCTGAAGCTGCCTAATGGATAGGTGGCGTGAGGCATACCTGGCTTCTCTCCCTCTCCTTGGCCTCTTTTCTTTCTGCATCTCTCATCTCTAGCTTTATCTCTCTCTCTTTTTGTGTGCTGCTCTACACACACACACAAACACATGTACGCACACGTACACATACATAGACATGTATACACACGTATATGTATGCACATAAACACACAATCATGCACATGCACGCATACATTTCTTCCTACCCTCTCTGTCTCTTTTCCCTTTTCCTTTCTCATGGGCCCTCTCCTCCCTTATCCTCTGACCACTTCCATTCCTGCACTGCCTTTCTTATATTTTCCTCATCTTTGTCTCATTTCACCTCTTTTTATGTTAACATCATTTTGTGCACTTCCCCCATCTTTACAGTTTTTTGGAAAGCATCCCTTTTCATGTGTATTAAGCAACCAAGAATCAGAGTGACTCTGATACTTGGAAGTAGATCCTGCTTGAATTCAGAGTAGATGACCCTGGGCCAACACAGGGATGAGCCCATCTTTACATCTCTCTTCTAGAACAGTGTCTCTCCACCCTAGTACACATTAGAATCATCTAAGAAGGGGACAGCCAGACTTCCAAGATAGCCCCAGCAATCTCTGCCTCCTGATAGTCATGGCCTTGTGTAATCCCCTCTGTCTGAGTAGCAATTCCATCTAGTGGCTTCTACGAAACAGAATGTGAAAAAAGTGATGAAATGTCATTTAAAGGAAGAGGTTTTAAAAGTCACTACTTCCGCCATGCCCTGAGACCCCTCCTTGCTGGCTTTGATGAAACAAGCTTGCAGGCTGGAGAGCCTGTGCAGCTTAGAACTGAAGGCAATCTCTTAGCCAACAGTTGGTGAGGAACTAAGACACTTGATTCAACAACCTGAGAGCAGCGTTTCTGTCAACACCCAGAGTGAGCCTGGAACCAGGTCCTGTTTGAACTCGGGCTGTGGTCTTGTGCAAGACCCTGAGCAACACTCCGATTGCAACTTTCTAAGAATCCCTGAGGCAATGGACACAGGAAATCAGGTCTGGATTCCTTATTCATAGAAACCATAATATTCTGTTGTAGAAATTCTCGGGAAGATCACTCCAATGCAAGTATGAGTGGAAGTAGAGGAGTGTATTACCCAGGGGCCAAGGAACTTGAGGTAGCCCTCCAAAGAAGCTCTGGCCCTGAGCTGAGATTTTATTTCCATTTTATAGTTTTCATAGCCAAGGGGAGGAGTAAGTGAACAAACAAATGTGGCAATTTGCATATCATTCATTTCTGTAGTCAGGCCACCCTAACAATGAACTCCATTTTACTTTGTTTTAACCTAAACTGTCATTCCTTATTATCTTCCCTTTGGACCCTTTCTGGACAGTTCCTTCTTTGGGATTTTTCCATCTGCTGACAGAGGTAAGTTTTAGCTCCTCAGCAATTAACTCTTACAGTAAGTCGGTGAATCACTTCAACTTTTAGCTTCTTTTCTACCACAATTCAATGCATGTTTTTAAAGGGGAAGATGTCCTTATACAATGAAGGCAAAACAAATGAAGAGGGAGAGCTATGAAAGCAAGTTTAAACCAGATGCTGACTAATTAAAAACCTCTAAGGGTAGAATGCAATCACTGGTACTTTTAAAAAATTTCTCCCCTGTGAGGGTATAAATGATGTGTCCAGAAGCCATAGGTTGGCACAGAAAAAATTTCATTGCCAATTTTGGGATACCTCTCAGTGAGGTGTTAGTGAGGCCACTGAGGTCCCCAAAACAATGCAGGCTATTGCCAAAGCTCTTGGTTGCTCACCAAAACTAGATGATAAGACCCTATTGTGGAAGATACCACATGTTTCGGGTGCAGGACTTTAAGAAATCAAGCTAAGTTCTGCTGGAAGTCCCTTCCCTGCTCACATACATGTCTCAAGCCCAAGAAACTGAGAAGCCAGAATAATGAAAGTAAGACAGTCTGACACAATCTCCACGATTCTGTTGAACTGTTCCCGCTGCACTTTGGAGACTATCATGGGCTATTGGTCATCTTGTTTGTGACTTTATACCTAAGGAAGAAGAAAGTGAACACTTATAGTAAAGCCGTCACGTGCAGCACTATATCACACAGTCACACACTGTCTCACTTAATAGTCAAGAGAAGAAGCGGATCATAGAATGATGGGAACAATCTCAACAACCAAAGCTGTTCAAGAGGAGCTCAGCTCCTTGAACATTCTGTGCACCAGTTTTCTTATCTTTAAAATGGATAGTATAAAGATATATTTTTTAAATGGGCTGGAGAGATGGCTCAGCAGTTAAGGTGCTTGCCTGAAATGCCTAAACACAGGGGTTTGATTCCCCAGTACCTCCATAAAGCCAGGTGCACAGTGGCACATGTATCTGGAGGTCATTTGTAATAGCCGGAGTCGCTGGCTCTCTGTCTCTGTCTCTGTTTCTGCTTGCAAATAAATAAAAGTATTAAGGGCGGGCATGGTGGTGCATGTCTTTAATCCCAGTATTTCAGGGGTGGAGGTAAGAGGATCGCTGTTAGTTCCAGGCCACCCTGAAACTACAAAGGGAATTCCATGTCAGCCTGGGCTAGAGTGAGACCCTACCTCAAAAAACCAAAATAAATAAATAAATCAATGAATAAATAAAAAAAATAAGTTTAAAAATAAAAGGAGTAGAAGCCGGGTGTGGTGGCGCATGCCTTTAATCCCAGCACTCAGGAGGCAGAGGTAGGAGGATCACTGTGAGTTCGAGGCCACCCTGAGACTGAGACTACCTAGTGAATTCCAGGTCAATCTGAGCTAGAGTGAGACCCTACCTTGAAAAAAAAAAAAAAAAAAAACGGGGGCGGTAGAATGAGCTGGATATGGTGGCACATATCTGTAATACCAGCACTTAGGATGTGAAGGCAAGTCAGGAGTTCAAGGTCATCTCAGTTACATAGAAGCAAGTTTGAGGCCAGTGTGTCAAAAATAGACATTGTTATTATGCTGGACATGGTGGGACACGCTTTTAATCCCAGCAGTTAGGAGGCTGAGGTAGGAGGATCACTGTGAGTTTGAGTCAAGCCTGAGACTGCATAGTGAATTCCAGGTCATCCTGGAAAAAAGAAAGCAATGGTTATCATGATAAGAGCATTTTCCCTAGAAAGGTCAGTTACATGATGTTTGTCACAGGCAAACAAACCTGGGACAGCCCTGGTTTCCTATTGTCAGTAATCAACTTCATTTTTTACAACAGCCTTGTGAAGTAATAGCACACAATTCAAAGCTGGGTGTTTGAAGTTGAGAGGGGTGGAGCAAT
>JAEOAD010001853.1:0-52500 GCA_036365145.1 Orientallactaga sibirica | reverse complement strand
AATGTTCATATTCACATATTAATGATACTCTCACTTCTGGTTAGAGAAGCTTCTCTTTTCAGATGGCGATGACCACTGGGATGACCCAAAAGGCAAAATAGTGCTGAGAAGAAGGGATGGAGGAGTGCCCAGCACTGAAACACCTGTCACACCCTCCAAGGTTCAGGGACCATTGCAGAAGAGGGGGCGGATAGAATGGAAGAACCAAAGGAAGGGTATGACCTCTTACAATTTAACTGTCCAGACAGAAATTGGCCTCGATATCCATGGCCTTGCTGTGCCTAGCAATACCTCCGCAAGACCCTCAAAATAGAAGAAAAAAAGATGATGACATCAAATTAAAAGAGAGACTAATGGAGAGAGGGAGGGGATATGATGGAGACTGGAGTTCTAAAGTGGAATGGGGGGAGGGAAATATCAGGTGGGTTTTTTTGTATGTAAATATAAAAGTTGTCAATAAAAAATAATAATTTAAAAAATTCCAACAGCAAAACTTAGGTTCTAAAAAAATAAAAGTTTTTAAAAAAAGAAATAAAAAAAGTGTAAAGCTATTTAATAAATATAGTATTTATACTACAAAAATAAGATCTTCTCCCATCTCTCTTTCATTTATCTGGATTCAGCCTTTTCATTCATCTACTCATTTAACAAAGAGTCATTAAGGGCTTACTATGCTCTAGGTGCTGGGTTAATGGCAGTGAGTAAAACAGGCTAACCTGAGCAGGAAGGGCAGGTGCAAGGATGCCTTTCTTAGCTCAAGGTCACTGCATCTCCACAGGTATGTGAGTTCCTTGGGACTTGGAACCATGAGTCATTCATCTTTAGGGCTACCTCATTATAGGGTTCAGGGCACACTGGATAAATGTTTGATTAATAAACAAGTAAGTGCAAATGATTGCTGAAGCCCTTTCACATAGTATGCAGAAAACAGTAATAAAAGTCATTTTAGTCAAAAGATTCTCATTAAAAATTTTTTTTTTTTTCAAGGTAGGGTCTCACTGTAGCTCAGGCTGACCTGGAATTCACTATGTAGTCTCAGGGTGGCCTCTAACTCATGGCAATCCTCTTACCTCTGCCTCCCAAGTGCTAGGATTAAAGGCATGCGCCACCACACCTGGCTCATTCAAAAATGTTTTTATTTTATCATTTAAGAGCACCAGTGACTCAAGCAGCTGGATCACTAAAAAGCGCACCCTAGCATGAGTGACAACTCAAAAATTTCCATCACTAAAGTTCCCTGTGCAACTTGCAGGCAGCTCCACTAAAAAGTCTGCTCTGGCCAGCAGTTGAATGCTGCATATATAATAACCTCAGGAGGAGCTTCCTGGATCTGTAAATTTCTTGTGAGCTGTGAGTTTCAGGAGGGAATGTTTCATTATGGAGGAAATAGCTGTTGGACAAGCATTCATAGACTTATCTGTTCCTCTTATCAGGAAAGCAAAATCTTTTCCAGAACTACCCCCAGAAAACTTCTGAATTTACTGACTAGCAGTTGGCTATCCCCTAGCCGCACAGGAGGCTCAAAATCTAGCATTGACCAAATGGGACAACATATGACAAGTACCTTTACCTATATAGTTTTCAACCTGGATCTTGTCACAGCAAGGGACTCACTGTAAAGCAGTTGCTCATTTTCTCTTTCAGTTCTCACTCCTTGCCGGGATATATATTTATATGTGGAGACGGGGAGAGAATGGGCATGCCAGGGTCTCCAGCCATTGCAAAGGAACTCCAGATGAATGTGCCACCTTGTGCAGTTGGCTTGTGTGGATCCTGGGGAATTGAACCTGGGTCCTTAGGCTTTGCAGGCAAGCACCTTAACTGCTAAGCCCTCTCTCCAGCCCCCTTGCTGGGATTTCTAAAGAGCCCAAAATCCACCCCCCCTCCAATGATGAAATCATAGTCCTGCCACCACCTCCCCAAATCTGGTTTTATTTCTTAGCACCACCCGATTTCATTCCAGCTCGACTCTGAGTGAATGGTGAGCACAGGGCTCGGGCCCTGTGCACTAGACAACTTTCACTTTCGATGAACATGTGTTAGATGGATAGCGTCACTGTGCGGTGCTTCCCTCCACCCAGAACACTCCAAGCCTCTCCCCTCACTCCTCACCCCCCAGCCTGTCATTTCCCTCTCCTAAAAGCCTTCCCTTGGCCATGGAGCCCTCAAGGATCCCTTTGGGCTCTAGACAACAGCTGGTCCTTGCTCTCCCTCCCACCATCCTGCATCCGCGGTACTGAATCTGGAATCAGCTTCAGTAAAGGGGGTGTAGACGTCAGGAGATGGCTCATAATTTGCGGTGCTACCTCCAGTGTGTGCCTTCCCATCCCTCCATATCGTCCATAATTGATATT
Organism: Orientallactaga sibirica; assembly: GCA_036365145.1. NCBI lineage: Eukaryota > Metazoa > Chordata > Mammalia > Rodentia > Dipodidae > Orientallactaga > Orientallactaga sibirica. The sequence goes on along the minus strand of JAEOAD010001853.1, from coordinate 50,146 downwards.
CATCCCCTCCCTCGCTCCCTCCCTCCCTCCCTCTCTCCACCCAGGGAACTGGTTCAACCAGAGTACCAGCTTCTCATCTGCGCTGGAGCAGCCCAGCACGGCCGCCTGCGCGCTGCGGGCCAGCGAGGCGGAGCACCCGGCGCCCGCCCGGAGGAGAACTGAGGCCCATGCTGGCCGGTGGCCGCGGCGGCCCGGGGGTCGCTCATGGGGCCGCAGCCCCACGGGAGGAGGAGGGCCCGCGGCATCTCCCTGGGGCTTCTCGCGTTCTGTCTGGCCGCCGCCCGCTGTCTGCAGAGTAAGACAGGGCGGCGCGGGTGGCCCGGGTCGCGGGTGGAAGGCGACCCTGCGGGGGGTCGGTGCGCTGGAGGGTACTGGGCTGAGTCCTGGGCAGCTTCGGGGGTTCTTCCCGAGGTTATCTGATCCGGAAGGCGCCCGCAGATAACCGGTCCCCGCCCTGCGGCTGACTCCTCTGCAACATTTTTAATTTATTTTTTTTCCGGAGATAAGCAGGCTGCAGTTCCCAGGGGCGCCCGCCTCTCGCACCCCACCATGGAGACCCTCCACCACACTTTGTGGGTGTCCTGGGCCATTAGTGTTTGTCCCACAGGCCTCCCCACCGTGGACACGAACCCTCAGTTCCTCAATCGTGAAGTGAAAGGGTTCTGGAGGGCTAGGTTTGGAAAAGAGGGGCTGTGGCCCTGTCACTGGCCAGGTTGTGCAGGATGGGCTAGTGCTGGAATTCCTCGGCCTGGTGAGGCCAGGTGTAGCATGGCGTGGTCCCAAAGACATCTGTAGACACAAAAGATTAGAGTGCATTTTTATTTTCTTATTTAATGATTATTGCCATTTTACAGATTAGTCAACTGAGGTTTACAGAGAACAAGGGTGGGGAACTACAACAGATGAGGGTACTTGAGCCGAGAGCCAGGACTTAGGTGGCACAGGACCTACTCATCTCTTGCAACTGAGGAAACTGAGGTACAGGAAGGCTACTACTTGTGTGAGGTGACCATCTAATCAGTAGTGAAGCCAGAATTCTAACTGCGCCCTCTGACGCGCTTGGTTTTCGCCCATCTGTGGCTAGAGGCCAACTTTGGAGGTTGCAAATCTCAGAAACCCAGTGAGACTGGGATGGGCTGTGGCTCTGGCAGCTGTGGAGTGAGAACTAGCTGGCTGCTAGTCCAGAGGTGGGTACCTGGGTTTGGCTCAGCAGCGACTTTTTCTTCTGTTTTCCAAATCCATGCTCACATTTCGAGTCACTATTCTTGCACTCGGTTCAGCTGCCTGTGATGTGCAGGGGTCAGCCATCTGCTCACACTTGAAAGAGGGAGGGGGGGCGGGAATGGGCATGCCAGGGCCTCCAGCCACTGCAAACGAACTCCAGAGGCATGCGCCCCCTCGTGCATCAGGCTAATGTAGGTCCTGGGGAATTGAACCAAGGTCCTTTGGCTTTGCAGGCAAATGCCTTAACTGCTAAGCCATCTCTCTAGCTCCATGGTATCTTATTATAACAGTCTCAATTGGCTGACAGAGAATTTGGTACTGAAAAGTAGGGTGCTACTGTAATAAACATATCTGAAGCTGTGGATACAATCTTGGAACCATACTCTGGGTGCACGTTAGAAACATGGATGTGGTGGGTAATTCTGGGGAGGTCTCAAGAACCAAGAAACATGCTACTAGACAAAGGAGAAAAGAGAATCCTTGTTTCCAAGCGACAAAATCCCAGGCTGAAACGTGTTTGTGTTCTAGTGTTTTTGTGGAAAGTAGAAGCTGCAAGTGAACTACGGTATATTTAGTTGAGCAGATTTCAAAGCAAACTCTTGGGAAGGGCTGACTCTTCCTCATGGCTTGTAGTAGATTTTGAAAACATAAGTGAATTGAAGAACTATTAAGCAAAAAGCAATCAGAGTTTAAAGAGTTGGAAACCTTGAAATTTCATAGTATAAGAAATTAGCCAGGCCAGCCTGTGTTAGATTGAAACCCTACCTTGAGAAACAAACAAACAAACAAAAAAAGAAATGAGGGGTTTGGGGAGATGGCTCAGTGCTTAAAGGTTCTTGTTTTTATCGGTTCAATTTCCCAGCCATCCTCATAAAGCCAGGTACAAAAAAGTGGTGCTGCATGTGTCAGACTTTTGTTTGCAACACATGAGTGCGTACACACACACACACACACACACACACACACTTTTTTTTTTTTTTTGGTATTTTCTAGGTAGGGTCTCACTTTACCCTAGGCTGACCTGGAATGCACTCTGTAGTCCCCGCACACAAATGCATAGCGTGCATGCACGGGTGGGTGTGCACGCGCGCACACGCGCGCACACACACACACATACACATACACAATTTTTTCGTTTTGTTTTGGGCTTTTTTTTTTTTCTTTTCTAGGTAGGGTCTCACTCTACCCCAGGCTGAGCTGGAACACACTCTGTAGTCCCAGGCTGGCCTCGAGCTTACAATGACCTTCCTACCTCTGCCTGGGCTGGAGAACTGGCTCATCAGTTAAGGTGCTTGTCTGCAAAGCCTAGCAACACAGATTCGACTTCCTTGCACCCACGTAAAGCCAGATGCACAAAGTGTTTCATGCATCTGGAGTTACAGTGGCTTGATGCCCTGGCTTTCTCTATCCTTGCAAACAAATAAGTACAAGAAATTAGAAAAGCACGTTCAGAAGAACACAGCCAAGGTGTGGTGACTAGCTATTTGATAAGATTAGTGTGGGGTGAACATAGTCACTTATCAGCCACCCCAGAGGAAACACTGCCAAGCTGAAATGAAGGGGACCCAGTCAGGCCCAAATAAAGGAAGAATGTGGACATCTAGATCCTATAGGACAGAACCTTAGAGCTGTTAAGCTGTTCATCCAACAAGAGAAGAGTAACCAGGGTTGGAGAGATGGCACTCAGGTTCAGTTCCCCAGAACCCACGTGACCCAGATGCAAAAGGTGGTTCATACATCTGGAGTTCGTTTGCAGTGGCTAGAGGCCCTGGCACACCCATTCTCTCTCTACTCTAGCTGCCTCTCTCTCTCAAATACATACATACATACATACATACATACATACATACATACATACATAATTTTTTTTTCCAAGGTGAAGTCTCACTCTAGCCCAGGCTGACCTGGAATTCATTGTGTAGTCTCAGGGTGGCCTCAAACTCATGGTAATCCTCCCACCTCTGCCTCCCAAGTGCTGGGATTAAAGTCATGCATTACCACGCCCGGCAATAAAATATTTTTTAAAGATAAGAGGAGGGCTGGAGAGATGACTTAGCAGTTAAAGTGCTTGCCTGCAATGCCAAAGGACCTAGGTTTGATTTACCAGGACTCACGTAACACAGATTCATAAGGTGGCTCATGTGTCTGGAGTTCATTTGCAATGGCTAGAGATCCTGGCACGCCCTGGCTAGAGATCTCTGCCCCATCCCACCTCACCTCTTTCTCTCTCAAACAAACAAACAAACAAACAAAAGAACTAAAAAAGATAAGAGTAACCAGAACTGACTGACAGATCATAGGGCTGCCTCAATCCAAGGATAAAAGCGAAGGTGCTGTTTCTGTCTCAACTGCCCAGGGGGACAGGGGACATTTTACCACCCAGCAAAGCTTTGGGAGTCACCTTAGCAGGTAGATGGCAGGGCATGCACTCTGGTCTCACCATGTGCCTCACCTCCCCTGTTTGGAGTGTGCCTGGAGCCCTCCACTCCTGTCCTTCCAGTTCTGCCTTGGCTGTATGCATGCTGTGCTACCATATCCAGCAATAGCTTCTGTTGCTTTCATGTCACATGTGCCCTTTTGCCACCCCCCTCATGCTCAACACCTCTTCTGGCCTCCTTTCTGCTGAAACATGTCATTTCTGTAGTCCACTTCATAGCTGGAGAAGGATTTGTCTCGGGATGAGATGACCCTGACACCTCTCCCACATTTATTTTCGAGGACATTTAAGCGAGACTTCAAGCAAGTGCCTTTAACCACTGAACCATCTCCCTGGCACGGCATTGCAGTGAGATTTCACACTTCAATGTTGGTGTTGGAATGAAGACTTTGGGGGCTGTTGGGATGGAATAAATGTATTTTTCATACAAGCAGGAAGTGAATTTGGGAGACCATAAAATGGCAGGGAAGACTGGCCTCCAACATGATGTTTTGAGATGGGGCTTTGGGAGGTGACAAGGTTTAGATGGGGTCATGAAGGAGTACCTCCAAGATGGGATTAATGTCCCCTCCCATAAGAAGAGGAAGAGACCTGAAGATGCCTTTTCTTCAGCATGCCTGGACATAACAAGAGGAGGACATCTCAGAGTGAGGACGAGAGCTCGTGTCTCCTGGAGGACCCCCCCCCCCCCCGTCAGCACTGCGCAGATGTCTTCACTTTCTCTCCTGAGAGCTTCAGCAGTGAGCGTCCTTGTGTAGGCCACTTGGTCTATGACAGAAGCCACAGCTGCTTGACACAGGGCAGAAAGGCTGGTCCCCTCAGAAAGCTAGCAGGCCGGCATATAGCACCTTTCTAGAAAGAGCTTTAGTTTATTTCCTTTCCCAGCTCAGCATGGCCAATTTCATCAGCCTAGTCCTTTCATTGTCTGAGACAAGAGGAAGTTCAGTTAGTTAATGGCCCAGGACCATATTAACTTTCTTCTTTTGTTCCAACTCCAGTTTCTAAGAAGTAGGCCACTCCTCAGACATAGGCATGGAAACACAAATGAGCATCCTTTCACAGAGTGGAGCAGTCAGTCATGGCCTTGTTCCCAGGAGACAGAGGAACAGGGTTGGGGTTGAGTCTGGTTCTGAGAGGGAATGGACAGACCTGGACCTGCCACGAGCAGTATAGAGCTGTGGGTCCTGAGTGCAGCTGAGCATAGAATAAAGAGGAGGGGCTCTCCTGGAGAGCTTGCAGATCTCTGACTGTGGGGCCAGCCTCACTGGCTTTGATCATCTCCATAGCCGCAGTGTTGAGCTGTGCTAGGCCCTGTAAACAATGAGGTGTAGTCTCTATGTGTGCTTTCAGATGGATAGAAAATGGTTTTGCATAAACATCAAGATTCATCCAGTGGGAAAAGTGGTTTTTCAGCACACTTTAAAAACTTATTTATTTATGTAGTTGCTGTGTGTAGTAGGCATGTTCATGTGTGTTTGTGTGTATATGTGCATGCCATGGCATGTGTGTGGAGGTGAAAGGACAACTTTGACTCCGTCCTAGCCTTCCACTTTGCTTGAGGTAAGGCTCATGTTCACCACTTCTCTGCAAGCTTCATTGAAATTCTGCTGTCTCTGCCTTCCTCTCACCATAAACATACTGGGACTGCAGAAGCCCACCCCAGCTTCCGCCTTGTATGTGGGGTCTGAGGATCTGAAACAGAGGACAACTTCAGGTGCTGTTCCTCAGGTGTCATCCACTTTTTTTGAGGCAGGGTCTCTCTGGCCTGGACCTCTCCAATTGGGCTATACTGGCCAGAAAAACCCCAGAGATTCTCCTCTCCAGCTTCCTGGACCTGGATTTTGGGCACACACCATCACATTCAGCTCTATTTACATGGGTTCTGGGGATTAAAGTGAAGGGTCCTCATGCTTGCAAGGCAAGCACTTTACCTACTAGCTGTCCTCCAGCTCGCCTTTAACATTTTTTAATGATACAGCATTGGGTAATCTATTATAAAACAACTTTTTTTTCCTCTTATTATTTGGCACAGTTCTGATTTCCAGATTCCCCAGGAGGCATCAAATGGTGTCCTGTAATTCAGTTCATTCTGACTCTGTCTGCCTGGCCATACCACAGTTCTTGCAAGCCCCAGGTTGTCACCTGTGCTTTGACCTCTCTGACATAAGTCACAGGGTTCCATGTCTCTTTGGGCTCAACTCATTTGGTAGAGTGGCTCATAGATCTCAAACACTTTACTTGAATTTGTGTGTTTATACACAAGCAAAGCTATAACAAAATATCTTAGGAACAAGAGAAAGAAATCAAATACTCTTATTTTATTACAATATCATAGGGGTACAAACGTGATACTGCTGGGGATGGGAGAGGACAATGAGAAAGGCCTAAACAGTAGCAGGTGAGGGTACCTGGAGCCACACAGCATGGGCCCCAAGGCAGCTGGGCATGCTGAGGGGGAGGGAGCTGAACAAGAAGTGAAGGAGGGGCTGGAGAGACAGCTCAGTAGTTATGGCGCTCCTTGCAAAACCTGGTGGCTTGGGAGCTAGGCTACCTAGCTAGCAAGCCCTAGGGATCTACCTGTCTGATTCCCCAGTACCACTCCCAACATTCAACAAGAAGTGAAGGTGAGGCTGAAGAGATGGCTCAGAAGTTATGGCCCTTAACTTGCAAAGCCTGATGGCCCTGGGAGCTAGATTAACTAGCTAGTAAGCTCTAGGAATCTGCCTGTCTGCTTCCCCATACTGCTCCCAGCATTTAAGCAAAATTTAGACAATGACAAGTATATTACAGGTAATAAACAAGGATATAGTGACTAGTGGGCATTAGATGGTACTAGTACACATTAGATGGTCAAGAAAGACCTCACTGAGGCAATGACATTTGAATGTGACCCAATAGACAAAGAAGAGGAGACAGACATGTGGAGACACAGGAAGAAACCAGGAGTGTGAAGGAAGCCTCAGTGGTGAGAGTGAGCAGGGTGTGCTCAAGGGTTAGAAGGGCAGCCAGAGTGCTGGAATGTGAGGAGTACCTGGGAGGGCTCAGGAGACTAGGTGGGAGAGCTGGGCAGCAGCTGTGATGTTGGGCGCTCAAAGGTGATGGGAGCTACAGAAGCATGTAGGCCTGAGGACAATCGTGCCCATTAGGCTGAGAATTCTAAGGCCTACATTCTCTTGCAGCTCCCATCATCCTCGAACAGACCCTGCTTACTCTAAGTGGTACTGGGGAAGCAGAGACATGGCAGGAAAAAGCCCAGAGCCCACTGCTGGTTTCCATGTTCACTTTAAATTTTTTTAAATTTGAGAGAGAGAGAGAGAGAGAGAAACAGAGTTTTGGATGTGCCAGTGCCTCTTGCCACTGCAAACAAACTCCAGATGCATGTACCCAACATCAACCTCTGGCCTACACACATACATACATGCACCACACAATACAGACACACATATAGGCACAACACACATATAAAACAGAATAAATCAACAAAATTAGCTTGTTCTGTTGATCCTTCCCTTGTGGTCTCTCCTGTAGAATGTACGCTGGACACAGAGTGCACTGTGGCTTGTCTACCATGATAGTATCAACTCATCAGAGCCTTGAACCATTTGTGGCATATAATAGACACTGTAATAATCAGTGCTTGTGGAAGAAATCAATGACTAAGTTAATATTTTGACTTGGGCTCGAGAGATTGCTCGTTGGTTAAGGTGCTTCATTGCAAAGTCTGACGGCCTGGGTTCAATTCTCCAGTACCCACATAAAGCCAAGATAGACAAGGTGGAAAATGTGTCTGGAGTTCATTTGTAGTGTCAGGAGGCACTAGTGCACCTATTCCCTTTCTCTCCCTTTCTCTTTCCTTGCAAATAAATGATTAAAAATATTTTTTTAAAGAATAAATGGTTGGACGTGGTGACATTTGCCTTTAATCAAAGCATCCAGGAGGCTGAGGTAGGAGGATCACTGTGAGTTTGAGGCCAGCCTGAGACTAAATGTTGGTTTTGGTGCACCCATTTTCTCTCCCTCTCTCTTTCTTGCAAATAAGTGAATAAAAATGTTTTTTAAAAAATAAATAAATAGGGTTGGAGAGATGGCTTAGTTAAGTCATTTGCCTGCAAAGCCAAAGGACCTCTGTTTGATTCCCCTGGACCCATGTAAGCCAGATGCACAAGGTGGCACATGAGTCTGGAGTTTGTTTGCAGTGGCTGGAGACCCTGGCGCACCCCTTCTCTCTCTCTTTCTGCCTCTTTCCCTCTTGCTCTCTCAAATAAATAAACAAAATTTTAAAAAAACAAAACAAAATAACTGGGCACAGTGGCACATGTCTTTAATTGAAGCACTCAGGAGGCTGAAGTAGGGGGATCACTATGAGTTTGAGACCAGCCTGAGACTAAATGCTATTCCAGGTCAGCTGGGGATAGAGCAAGACCCTACCTTAAAATTTTCTCTCTCACTATCTCTCCCTCCTTCCCTCTCTTTCTCTCTCCATGCAAATGAATAAAGATATTTTTTAAAACAAACATTAAGAATCAGTTCGTCTGCGTGCCAACTTCTGGCTTTGCATCCTCAGGTCAGGGCGTGTCTCTGTACATCCCCCAGTCGGCCATCAATGCCACCATCCAAGAAGACATCCTGCTCTCGGTTGACTACTCTTGCCAGGGGGTGCCCACCATCGAGTGGAAGCACACATCAAATTGGGGCATGCAAAAGATTGTGGAGTGGATGCCAGGGTCTCGGGCCAACATCTCTCAGAGTCACAAGGGCCGAGTATGCATGTTCGACAACGGCTCCATCCAGCTCTTCAGGGTGGGTGTGAGAGATTCTGGCTACTATGTCATCACTGTGACAGAGCACCTAGGCAGCAGCCAGTTTGGGACCATTGTACTGCACGTGTCAGGTAAGAGTGCCCCGGGCCCCCTGGAACCATAAGTGGGGGTGGCCACTTCATAACATTAAAAGCAACCTTGTCCCCCCGCAGAAGTCCTCTATGAAGACCTCCACTTGGTCGCTGTGTTCCTTGCCTTCCTTGCTGCTGTTGCGGCGGTGCTAATTAGCCTCATGTGGGTGTGCAATAGGTGTGCATATCAATTCCAGAGGAAGAGGAGACACAAACTGAAAGGTGACTCTCTGGACCTTGTGATAAGCTGTTCTCAGTTTGGAGGTTGGAGGCAGGGCGTCTTAGCTCTCTCATTCACACCAAAAACTGCTGTGTGTGTGCTCAATTCCCAACTCTGATATGTCATTTTACTTGTTAATTTACACACATGCATGTGTGCGTGTATGTGCATACCAGGGCCTCTGGCTGCTGCAAACAAACACCAGATACTTGCACCACTTTTTTTGCAACCACTTTCCTTGAGTGGCTTGAGACTTGAATCTGGGCCAGCAGACTTTGCAAGTAAGTACTTTAACCACTGAGCCATCTTCCCACTCCCATTTCATTTGTCTTTTGCTTTGCAGAAAGCACCACTGAAGAGATTGAGCTGCAAGACATTGAGTGTTGACCTCAGCTGGGCCCAAGTGCATTGCTACCTCAAGAGAAAAAGAGTATTTTCCAGCCAAAGGAACAAACAGAACCACTCCCCATGGCCCTGCTTCTGGCACGCCTGCCATGCGCCCTCTTCCCCATGTGACAGCTGGAAGGTAGCAAACGTGACGTGACTGTGTGGAGCTGGAGTCGGTGGCCTGCACAGAGTCGGTTCGGGGACTTGCACGGAGTTCAAGGAGACTGAGCAAAATCTTTGCTTGGCTGCAGCTTCAGAACTGTGCTGACCCTGACCCAGTGGCACAGGGCAGCATTGGCCGCTGCTCATGACACGTGCTCTGGTCTGGCCTCAGGATGGCCTGTTGGAGGAGTCCCTGTCTAAGTGCCTCAGAGTGGCTGATGTTCAGGCAGTGGGGGGACACTGTGTCTTCATGCTTCTACCTGTGCCCTCCAACCCCCATCTTGCATCCCAGAAGCACCACAGTGGGAGCTGATGTGGCAAAACCTGAGGCTTTGGGACAATGTGCTGTCTCGGAAGCAGAGGTAGTTGGAGTGCTGTCATGCTGCAGTAAGTGAGAGGAGGCATGGCCCTGTGGCTTGGAGTTTTAGGGAAGGAGGTCAGGGTCCCTTGAGGAACCAGGTTTGGATACAAGGAACAGGGAGACACTAATGTTTCTAATTTCCCTCATTTCAAAACTAATTAGATTTGCCTCACTGGTCCAAACTTAGGCCAATGTGAGGAAAAAGTGCCTCTCATAGAGTAGGGACAGCGTCTGGCCTCTTGGCCAGCTGCCAATACAACTAGAAAAATCTGTAATATTGGGCTTTATTCAGGTCTATCCTTAATCACCAATACTTCACATACCCAGTCAGGCCCTGGGCCTTTACCTACTTTAAGAGATGCCCACAGTAAGTCTTGGGTGCTCATGGCATTCAAGAGAGTCCTTCAAGTCACTGGGAAGAGATGTACTCAGTGAAAATTACAATCCCCTGGGCATTGGGGCTCCAGCTGAGTTTGGAGATTGGATCACAATTATCTTCACCCTTATTCTCAGGTTGTTGGTCACGATGTCTACACCTGCCACTTTCTCCTTCCCCACTTCTATTTGTGAAGCTCTAAATGCAGGCCTGAGTCTATCTTCAGTTTGTTCTCTAATGTCCATAGCTGCAGAGCAAAGCTTGCACTCAGTGGTGATGGAAGTGAGGTGGAGTTGTTTGCAGCATGCTGGTTACAAATTCATGCATGTAAAGGTGAAGATGTGCTAGAACATTCTTTCTCATCCTTTCCTTTCAGGTCCCTAATGCCCTTATCTTTTCTATATCCCATGAGGCAGGTAAGGAATTACTGAAGGGGTCTTTCTCTAGAGAAAGGTTCCAGGGCTAGAAGAAGGGGTCTGGGAACATTCAGAAAGGAATTGGGAGTGGTCTGGAATTGGACTCCAGAGGCACCATGGGGCTGATCAGCAAGCAAGGGAGATGATGCTGTGCACTGTACTCATGGAAGACCCTCGCCCTTGGGCACCGTCTATACGCACATGCTCACCTGGGCTTTCCCCAGGCAGTGGCAGAGGAAGCAGGCCCCGGGCTAGCACTGTTTCCACGCGTATCGTACTGTGAAGAGAATGTAAGCAGATCAAGGAGAAATGTCTTCCTTTCTGCTCCTGGCCCCGGAGCTTCCTCTTTCAGCCTCCTGCTCCTCATACCTCCATCCCTCAGCTTATTGGAGTCTGGGTGGTCAGCCTCACCCCGAAGGAGATGTGGAAAGAATTCCCCAGGGCAGCCTCCATGGGCAAAAGGATCTCAGGAGAGGTTTTATTCTTAGCTACTGCCTCTTTGCAAAAGGGATTTATCTATGCACTTTTAAAGCTTCCCTATGTTTTAAACCTACTGTAGAGCCTGAAATTTTGTCTGTTGTTAAAAAAAATCAAATTATTAAATCATAGAGATTGACCAGTTGTGTTATGTTTCAAACTGTGAAAAAATGTTTTAAAATTGAAAATAAATAAATATGAAAATAAGGGCCCTGGTTTTTTGTGTGAGCACATTCCTGCCAAGAACTCAAAGGCTCTAGGTGATGTTTCCAGGTGGCCTTGAACATCTGTAAACCCCTCAACCACAGCCCTAGGTCTCCCATGTCATTTAAATGATAACAGAACTAACCATAGATTCTTTTTTGGTTTTTGGGGTTTTTCTTTTTTTTTTTTTTGATTTTTTGAGGTAGGGTCTCACTTTAGCCCAGGGTGACCTGGAATTCACTATGTAGTCTCAGGATGGCCTTGAACTCAAGGTGATCCTTCTACCTCTGCCTCCCTCGTGCAGGGATTAAAGGCATGGGCCATCACTGGCTTCATAGATTCTAATTATAAACTTTTAAAAAACAATTTGATAAAACAAAGCCTGAATGGCACCACAACATTGAAGCCAAAAGGCCAATGTGAAATTTGTGCTTCCAGAAGACTAGTTGTAATTCCAGGTTTTTTTCTGTTTCTGGAAAGGGCTGACCCTGGAATGTGACTATTGGGTGGCTAGTTCAATGATGCACTCGTTACCCTACATAACACACATGCATTGCCAACAGTGTCCTCTGTGTATGATCTAAGAAGACAAGAAGATATTGCTGAGGGACTGTATGAAAGTTTCTTCTTTTTTTAATAATATTTATTTATTTATTTATTTATTTATTTATTTATTTATTTAAGAGAGAGAGAGAGAAATGGGCACACCAGGGCCTCCTGCCACTGCAAATGAAATCCAAATGCATGCGCCCCCTTGTGCATCTGGCTCATGTGGGTCCTGGGGAATCGAACCTGGGTCCTTAGGCTTTGCAGGCAAATGCCTTAACCCCTAAGACATTTCCCCAGCCCTGTTGTATGAAAGTATTTATGGGGAAACACTGATAAACATCTGCTCCCCTCAGTTAAGGACCAACAGCCAACTGAAGTACAAGACCACTGACATTCAACTAGGGAACCAGTGAGTTTATTGCACAGGTAAATTTTCTTTCCAAAGAGATAGCATCTGACACTCTCACTTTTGGTTAAGAGAAGCTTCTCTTTTCAGATAGTGGTCACCACTGGGAAAACTCAAAACTCTCCATAGTGCTACGCAGAAGTGACAGTGGAGTGTTCATCATTAAGTGAGACATCTCTATCACACCCTTCAAAACTCAGGGACCACTGCAGGAAAGGTGGTGGAAAGAACGTAGGAGACAAAGGAAGGGAAGCACTGCTATTAGTTCAATCTTCCAGATACCAAGTGGCCTTGGCATTTGTGACCTCACAGTGCCTGACACTACCTACACAAGACCTGCATATTAGGAGGCAAAACAAATGATGGCATCAAAATAGAAGAGAGACTAATTTGAAAGAAGGGATTCAGTGGTGGGTAGATTTGGGAGGGGGCAAATAGGGCTGGTAGGAAGGGGTTATGATTATGGTATATGGTCTATACTTATGGAAGTTGTCAATAATAAGTTTTAAAAAAGAATAGCATCTGAGAAAACCTATCCTGAGATTGTTTGGGGCAATTTGCAAATGGATTTGTCCATGAGGCTTCCCTGGAAAATCATGCTCTATTTCTCCTTTTAGCATGAGACCTACTAACCCAGACTCCTGACAATGAGAGCATGGGTGAGGGTTTACTCACAGGAGCATGGGTGATGGGTGACCTCAGAGCAACTGTAGCATCGAAGTCTCATCCAAGGCTGAAGAGATGCCTCAATAGTTAAGGAGCATGCCTGCAAAGCCCAATGACCCAGGTTCAATTCCTCAGTACTCACATAAAGTCAGATGCACAAAGTGGCACATGCATCAGGAGTTTGTTTGCGGAGGCTGGAGGCCCTAGTGTGCACTCACTTGCCCCCCCCCCCACTTTCTCAATCTGTCCTTCCAAATAAATAAATAAATTTTTAAAGTCTAATCCCAAGGGCTGGGGGAGGAGCTCAGTGACAGAACACTGGTCTGGCATGTGCAAGGCCCTGTGTTAAACCCCCAGCACCACAAAAGATGACTTCCCCATCATTGCCTACATAGATTTCTTCCGCTTCAGTGAACCTTCCACACACTATATACTCTCCCTCCTGAGATCCCCAGATGGGGGGAGGTAGGGCGGAATCATATGGCGGTCAAGGAGCTACAGGATGGAATGGCAGAGAGCTCAGGTGAGGGTCTGATGACCTTCCCCACCCCCTTCTTCTTTGAAGGAACATAACTGGTGTAATCTCTCTCTCTCTTTTTTTTTTCTTTTAAGTCAGGGAACTTATTCTATAGCCCGGGCTTGCCTTGCACTTACAGCGATCTTCCTATCCTACCTCAGCCTCCTGGGGGCTGAGATTAAAGGCACGAGCCACGACACGTGCATCTAAGACTAGTGTGTGTGCTGATGCGCTGCTCCATGCAGAAGCCAACAGAGAATTCTGGGTGTCCCTTTCCTTCACTCACCTACCTGTTCTGTTTTTCTTTGAGATGGAGTCTCTTACTTAGTCCAGAGCTTGCCAATAATTCTCTGTTCTCTGTTCCCCACAGGACTGGGGTTACAGATGGGTGTGGACACACCCAGCTTTTTACATATGTTCAGGGGAATCCATCTCAGGCACTCTCAGGCCCCCTGAGGCTCTCATGCTTAAGCAAGAAGAACACTTAACTGCTGAGCCCTCTCTCCAGCCCCACCAGGCACAATGTTGATCATCTCCTGTTAGTAGTCACAGCTGCCTCTGATGAAGATGGCCATTTTGTTCAGAGGATAGTAACACAACAAGTAGATATTGTACTTTTCATTCCAAGGTGTTCTGGGCATACAAAAGCTGAAACAGCCCGTGTCCTATGAATCGCACAAAGCTGAATGCTACTTGTGAGCACTTAAGACATACTTTGGTTTGAAGCAGTCTCCCTCACAGGGGAGGAGCAGAGACAGTGACGTGAGATTGCTGGGTGGCCTTGTCCTGCATGTGCAGGAAGATAGAGACCAGGCCCAGAAGATGCGCTTCGGAAAGGCTGGTTTCCATTCTCATTAGTATAGTGGTAAGTATACCTGCTTCTCATGTGGGAGACCTGGGTTCAATTCCCCAACAGGGAGGGCAGCTGCCTTTTTGCAGAGTATGGTGACATACGCCTTTAATCCCAGCACTCGGACTCATAAATGATTCTGTTTTATTTTTTTATTTTTATTTATTTTTTAAATATTTTATTATTTATTTATTTATTTGAGAGAGACAGATACAGAAATAGGCAGGTAGAGAGAGAGAGAGAGAGAGAGGGAGAGAGAGAATGGGCGCACCAGGGCCTCCAGCCACTGCAAACAAACTCCAGATGCATGCACCCCCTTGTACATCTGGACTCCTGGAGAATAAATGATTTAACCGCTCTCTCCAGTTTGTTTTATTATAAAGGAGAATATTTAATCCATTCCAAAAACCAATCAGGAATGAAGGTAACTAAAGGAAAACCATCTGCTTATAATAGACAGGATGTTACTGGCTTGATGCTCTTAGTCCTAGAGTCCTGAGGCTTGATGCTTGCAAGGAATTATCTGTCCTTGGATACTGGCAGCAACTCAAATAAATGACATCCATCTTTCAAGGTTCTGCTGCTGAGGCTGGGAGGTAGGAAGGAGAAAGGAGTGTCATCTCCCATAAGCTGATAAACAACAGCTGGGGATAGTACAGGCCACTCCAGGCAGACAGGATGCTTTGGAGTAGCCAGAGCTCATAAGAACTGGCTGGCCATGGAGTCTGCCTGCCAGTCCATGTTCAGTTATGTATCAGTATTGTGACACCCTCCAGCCACATTTCTTGTTTTTATTCCTCAATAATACATGAAGGTTAATTAAAGTTCCTGATCAAATGAGATACCCAGGGGGACCACATTGCTTTGATAGTGTTCTAGCAAAGAAATCTGCTCAGATCTGACAAAGTAATGTGTGATTTCCATTAGGCTCTTGAAATCCCAAGCACATCATAGATGTCCACTGCTGTCTCTTCTGCATCCCAAGGGGCTCAGACTGGGCACATTTACAAGGTTAAGACACATAGTGTAGGGTTGGAGGGATGGCTCAGTGGTTAAATGCTTGCCTGCAAAGCCTAATGACCTGAGTTCAGTTCCCCAGTATCCAGATAAATCCAGATGCACAAAGTGGTGCATGCACCTGGAGTCCATTTGCAGTGGCTGGAGGTCCTGGCATGCCCATTCTCTGTCTGTTTCTCTTCTATCTCTCTACTTGCAAATAAATATTTTTAATTTTTTTTTTAAAGAGACATAGTATAAACAGATCTGGGTGAGAGAACATTCTGTAACTGCCTTCTCCCTGAGATACGCACTAAACGACCAGGACGTTTTCCAGTTCATGATACTTTTGTTTTTTTCACTTTTATTTATTTTTTGAGATAACGCATAATGGCCACCAATTAATTTATCTGTTCATTCTTTGAGGAAACATAGAACTAGCAACAAACTAATAGGAGGAGGCCATCCAGGGCCAACGAGGAAAGGCTGGCCTGGAATTCACTTATACAGCCATGGATGACCTTGAAGTTCTGATCTTCCTGCCTCCAACTCCTAGGTGCTGGGATTACAGGTATGCATTGCCATGCTAAGAATGCATGTTACCTTTATATCTCTGATCTTTTCATGTCAAATTTCAAGTCAAATAGGGTTTTACAAAAACAAGTTTCTATAATAGCCAGAGGCTCATCTATTATCAGTAAATAGGAAAATGGAGACTGCAACATGGAAGTTTTTCTGGGTTCTGGACAAAGGGAGGAAGGACACTGGACCAACACACCTACTCCACCAGATCTCTACTATGATTGAAGGAAAAATTAGCCCCTGTACCTACCTGCCACTATCCTATCTAGGATTCCTGCACTTAGGAGGCTGAGGTGGAATTCCCCAAAACTCAAAGCCAGCCTGGAGTAGAGTAAGACCTTGTCTCAAAAAACAAAACCAAGGGCTGGAGAGATGGCTTAGTGGTTAAAACGCCTGCCTGCTAAGCCTAAATTCCAATCTCCAGGTCCAACGTTTAGCCAGATGCAAGGGCGCAATGCCACACTTGCCCACAAGGGGGCACACGCATCTGGAGTTCGTTAGCAGTGGCTGAGAGGCTGCTGGTGTGCACATTCTCTGTCTTCTTCTCCCTCTCCCTCTCTCTCTCTCTCTCTCTCTCAAAAAAAAAAAAAAAGAAAGAAAGAAAAAGAAAAAAGAAAAAACCAAGCTAGGTGTGGTTGTACATGCCTTTAATCCCAGCACTTGGGAGGCAGAGGTAGGAGGATCACAGAGTTTGAGGCCACCCTGAGACTACATAGTGAATTCCAGGTCAGCCTGGACTAGAGTGAGACCCTACATCAGAAAACAAAACAAAGAAACAAACAGAAACTGGGTGTGGTGGCACATGCCTTTAATCCCAGTACTTGGGAGGCAGAGGTAGGAGGATCACCATGAGTTCGAGGCCACCTGAGACTACAGAGTGAATTCCAGGTCAGCCTGAGCTAGAGTGAGACCCTACTTCGAAAAAACCAAACCAAACCAAACCAAACCAAACAAAACAAAACAAAAAAAACAGGATGGAAGGAGAGAGGGAGGCAAAGCCACCAATTAATCCCCCATTAGTTCTTTTAGAGAACGGAGGTGATGGCTGACTATTGGGAGGAAGCTGGCTAGCACCAAATTGTGTCTCAAGTCATCACTCAAGTAGAACAGACCAGAAAGAGACAAGGAAGCCCTGTAGATGCAACATGCCTTCCTTTCCCTTCTTAATTAATGTTGATCTAGGCAAATGACAAGACAGCTGGACAAGAGCTGCCTCTTCTACCAAGATGGTGCTCACCTCAACAGCCTCGCATTGAGAAAAACTGCTCTGCTGGCATCTTGCTGTGCTTAGGGAAAGGGCCTGGCTTGCTCATGGGTGAATTTCTGTATGAAAGCTCTGTTGCACTAGTATGCCAATGTTCTTCAGTGATCTCTTAAGGACAAAGGAGAATGAGTGGTTGATTTGAGAAGCAATTTTTATGTGTTAAGGATGCAAGCTGGGCATGGTGGTGCACGCCTTTAATTCCAGCACTTGGGAGGCAGAGGTAGAAGGATTGTCATGAATTTGAGGCTACCCTGAGACTACCTACTGAATTCCAGGTCAGCCTGGGCTACAGTGAAAACCTACCTCAAAAACAACAACAACAACAAAAAAATTCAGAAAGTACCTGAAGGTTTTATTGAGGTTAACATCAAAGAAGGGGTATTTCAAAAAGTAAATCCAAGCTCTTAAGTTAGTAATGTTTTCAGGTGAATGGTATAAAAAAAGGAATTACTTTGCATCTCCCCACACTGTACAACCTCAACTGTACATAAACTTCTGCATCCACAAAGTGCGTGTCACTTATAAAGTGAAAGGTTTCAAGATGCCAGGTAAACAGTGACCATGTTTTTAGCCAACACTGCTTTGGAAGACTGGTGCTCCAGTGGTCTAATGGGCTAGCATGCAGTTCTTATGTGGAAGATTGCTCTCCCTTGTGCTTGTAACTGGTCTGCAAACAAAGTTTCTGCAAATTGATCTGGAAGAAATCATAGTAGACAAGGACTAAGTGCAGACATAAGCAGTTCCATTTTGTAAACAAAGTTTCAGCCTTCCATTTTATTCCACTGAACTTCCTTAAATGGCCCACAAAGATGACTCCACTTGTTATCTTGTAAAGCATCACTTTTCGGGAGGTCTTTACACTGGTTACGGGGAAACTGAACCATAATCTTGCTGCCACTTTCAGGTCCATTACGAAGTATGGAGGAAAAAACAAAATATCAATACAATCATTTTACAACCTAGAAAATAGCAAGGATATACCTCACAATTTTCATTCTACTGTGAATATACAAACCTATCTAACAAACAATCTTCTACAAGTGTGTTTTAAGAACCAGATGTGGTGGCTCATATCTCTAACCCCCACACTGAGGAGGATCAAGATTTTTAGGCCAGTTCTGGCTACATAGCAAGTTTGAGGCCAGTCTAGGCCACATGAGACCCTTATCAAAACATAAACAAGCAGCCAGGCATGGTGGTGCACATTGTTAATCCCAGCCCTGGGGAGGCAGAGGTAGGAGAATCACCATGAGTTCAAGGCCACCCTGGAGACTACATAGCGAATTCCAGGTCAGCCTGGGCTAGAGCGAGACCCTACCTTGAAAACCAAAACCAAAAACAAAACAAAACAAAACAAAAATGTAAACAAGAACAAGGACTGTGGAGATGGCTCAGTGGATATAGCACCTGCCTCACAACTCTGAGTACCTGAGTTCAGATCTCCAGACCCATGCAAAAACTGGAAACTCTGGTAGGCATCTGCAGTCCCAGGCCACCTACAGCAAGAGGAGCTTAGACAGGAAAATTTCCCTGAAGCTCGAAAAGGGAATAGTGAACAAGAAACCCTGCCTCAAATGACGTGGAGGGCCAGGATCACCCCAAAATTGTCCTCTCACCTCCACATGTGTGGCATGGGATGTATGTACCTGTACTTACTCACAAACATGCACCCAGACACACATCATACAAACACCAAATATATGAAAAATTAAAAACAAACAACAAAAAATATGTAATTTAAATGCTAAATTTTTTTGGCTAGTTTTTATTTAAATATTTCCAAATTCCTGTTTCTACTATAAAATTTGGCAAGATGAGCCAGGCATGATGGCACATGCCTAGAATCTCACTGTTCTGGAGGCTGAGGCAAGAAGACTAAGAGTTCAATCCAGCCTATCTTAAAAATAAATAAAGAAAGAAAGAAAAGAAAAGAAAGAAAAAAGGAGGAACTTCAGGTTATAATGAAGTTTTAACTTACCCAGGAAAGATGGTGAAAAGAATTATGATGGAAACCTACTTTTTTGGACAATGGATCACTCAGAAGCCATAGATTGTTATTAGAAAACTTTCAGTACCAGGGATGGGATACCTTCCAGTGAGTTGTTGGCCATGGAGGTCACGAATACCCCGAAAACATTATAGGGCCTTGCCAAGGCTCTTGGTTTCCCACCAGGAAAAGATGGTAAGACCCTATTACTGAAGACTCCACATTCTTGGGCTACAAGGTCACTGAGAAATCCTGCTGGAGCTGAGCTGAAAACCTCCTCCATGTAGCTAACAGAAAGCTCAAAAAAGCTATGCTGCATGCAGTTCAATAGGAGACAGAGAAATCACCAGTGGTGATACTCATCAGTGGACACTGCAAGCCTTAAATTTGACCAGCCAGGCCAAATGAGCCAATAGGTACAATAGTGGCACGTCTGTTATGGGGGAAACCAACTGCTCTCTAATTGGACTGGAGGCCCACTCCATGGGAGGGAATACATCCCTGATACTGAAAACCTATGACAGGGGTAGTCATGAGCCCTAGGGCTGTAATGTCTGCTGGTGCCTGGCTAAATGTATATACTATGCTCACCAAACTGCCCAGTAAGCATGTCTCTTAATGTCCATACCCATATATTAATGCTACTCTCACTTTTGGTTAGAGAAACTTCTCTTTTCAGATGGCAATGACCTTGGGATGATTCAGAAGGCACCACGGTTCTGAGAATAAGTGACTGAAGAGTGTTCAAAACTGAAATATCTCTATCACATCTTCCAAGGCCCAGGGTCCATTGTGGAAGAGGTGGCAGAAAGAATGCAAGAGCTCCTTACAACGTGCTCCTCCAGACACAAAATGGCCTGGATATTCATGACCTCACAGTGCCCGACACTTCCTACACAAGACCGTCATAATAGGAGGAAAAGATGATGACATCAAAATGAAAAGAAAGACTGATTGAGAGGGGGAGGGGATATGATGAAGAGCAGAGTTTCAAAGGGGAAAGTGGGGGGAGGGAGGGAATTACCATGGGTTATTGTCTACAGTTATGGAAGTTGTCAATAAAAAATAAATAAAATAGATTGTCACTATGTAAAAAAAAAAAAAAGAATTATGAAATTGTTAGCAACAGAAAGCCGGGAGGTGGGTATAATAGAACACATGCTTAGCAGAGTTCAATCCCTTTCATCCAAGCAAAACAACAAAAAACACACCAAAACAAAACAATAACCCCAAACTCCTCCCATTAAAGACCCTATAATGAGCAAGCTTGTTTACTCCCAAGATGATATTCTATGGGGAAATATTTCTAACAATTCAATCTTTCAATTTTAAAGTATTGAGAGAAGATGGTAGAAAAGAACAGCCCACTAAAAAGTAAGTGTTCCAAAAGTAAACTTAATCTAATGAATGTGAAAGCTCTCACTAAGGCACTCACTCAAGTTATGTGCTTAATAAAATACCTTTTGTCTCTGGGTTCCATCTCTTTACGATGTTTTTAGAATCAAACATTATTCATCCTATGTTTCAGCAGTCTGTTTTGAAAAGGCATCTGTCCACTAAAGGTTTGGGTTTACAGGAATAACACTGTTGACTTCTCAGAGGATTTGATCTGATGCTGAGCTAAAAATAATTTTTAAACCTCGGGCTTCACACATGCTAGCTAAGTGTTCTACCACTGAGCTACACTCCTGGCTCCATGACAAATATTTGATAACTATTAGAGAATAAGTTCTTATTCTAAATAACAGATACAATTAGATAAACATCAGTCTAAATACAATGGTAATCCACCAAGGAGATAAATACTATATATATTTAGCCATTAAAGCTGAATGTTCCAGTCCAACTACCACTCAGAGCAGCAGAAAGTACCTGAAATAGAATAGTTACCATTCGGAGACGCCACTGTTATGGTGGAAGCATGGCCGATGCTCTCCACAGGCCCGAGTCCCACATGATTGCTGAAGCCGAGGACCTGCACTGCCCCTGCTCCTTCTAACCAGGCTTCCCCTTTGGGCCCCACGTTTGAAACCTCACCAACCTCTCTGTTCTTGTGGGACCACCCTCTTTTCTTCAGCCCCTCATCCATTGTGATGGTTCCTGTTTATGGTGAACTTGATTGCCTTTGGAATCACCCAGGTTTAACTGAGGAGGAAACCCCACCCTGAATGTGGGAGGCAGCATCCTATGGACTGGGACCACTCAGTGAACAGGGAAGAAGCAGGGAGCGAGCTGAGCAGCGGCACTCGTCAGTCTGCTTCCTGACTGCGGACCACACTCCTGCCACCATGCCTTCTCCACCACAATGAGCTGTATTCCTTCTGTGAGCCAAAAACCTGGTAGGCTTTTCACTGAAATTGTGTTGGCTCTATAATCAGTTTGAGAAAAGACATCTTACAAAATTAAGTCTTATAACCTGGCATAATGACACATTCTTTAATCCCAGGACAGAGGCAGAGGTAGGAGGTTCCCTGTGAGTTCGAGAGGTCACCCTGAGACTACATAGTGAATACCAGGTCAGCCTGGGCTAGAGAGAAACCCTACCTTGAAAACCAAAAAAAAAAAAAAAAAAAAAGAGTCTTGGGCGGGGGAGATGGCGCTAAGTGGTTAAGGTGCTAAGTGGTTAAGGTCCTTTGCCTACAAAGCCAAAGAACCCAGGTTTGATTCCCCAGGACCCACATAAGCCAGATGCACAAGGTGATACATGTATCTGGAGTTTGTTTGTAGTCCCTGGCATGCATGTTCTCTCTCTTAAATAAATAAAATAATAATAAAAATAAAAAAAGAGTGTTGGGCTGGTGAGATGGCTTAATGGTTAAGGTGCTTGTCAGCAAAGCCAAAGGACCCAGGTTCGATTCCCTAGGACCCATGTAAGCCAGATGCACAAGGGGGAGCATGCAGATGGATTTCATTTGCAGTGGCTGGAGTCCCTGGCATACCCATTCTCTCTCTCCCTCTTTCTCTCTGTCAAATAAATAAAAATAAAATATTTTTAAAAAGAGTCTTATAACCTATAAACTTTTTCTATCTGTTGATGAGGATAATTGAAGGTTTCTCAATAAACTTTATCATTTACCATTAATATTTTGCACAGTTTTATCAGTTTAGTTTTCCGCAGTTTGTGTTTTTCTTTTTTCAACTCTGTTATAGAAGGTAGTTGAAACAAATTGTGTTTTTCATTTACCATTCTCTCACAACACAACGCACTTCCATGACCAAATGTGTAAATGATTTTCCCCAAATATGAAACAAAGAGGGAGTGTTCTGCTTTGAATCTAGAATCACAATGCCTTACAGCTCAGAGCCTTGTTTCCAAAGGACTTTTAAATAGTAAGCAATACTTGGCATCTCCATGCGGTGGTGCTCCGAGACCGCTGAGAGTAAGCTACACTTGTTGAAAAGGAATAATGTGTGCAGGGCCAAGAAGCTGAAAGCTGTCTGTGATTTGGGATTTAAATAAGGAAGAAGAAGGAGCTGCAAGAAGAAAACATCTTTGTGATGAGTTTTGTCATTTACAGCTGCACTGCCGTGTGACCAGTGAGGATTCCCTCCTAGCTGGGAGGTATACTCCCGCTCCACCAGGGCTCGGCTCTCCTATCTTAATTGGGGAGTCATCCAAGGCTGGGCACATTGTCAACTTAAACTTAGCTTGGTCTGAACTCCTGAAGTTAAGCTTCTCCTCCATTCTGCCGCCCAGCAGTCCATCCAAGAGTCTCTGGCTAGCATGCACTTGTACTTCCAACATGAACTGCTTTGCACTCTCACTTCTGTCCTTACTCCCTCCCCTCTGGAGGTTAGTCTTCGTTGTTAACTTGATTTAGAGCCACCTAGGAGATGGCCTCTGGGCATGCCTGTATGGTAGCTTCTAGAGAAGTTTAGCTGAAAGTGGGTGGCACCATCCCATTGGTTGGGTGTCCAGGCTGAATAATAGAGAGGAAGGTAGCTGAGCGCCAGCATCCTGCGCACTGCTTGCTGCCCTGGAACGTGAGCAGACAGCTGCCACACACTTCTGCTGCCCTGAGTCCCCTCGTGGCAGCCTTTCCCACCATGACACACTGTATACCCTCTCAAACTGTGAGCCAAATTAAGCCTGGCATCTCTTAAATGACTTCTTGTCAGGTGTTTAGTCTCAGGGATGGGAAAAGAACTTGTACCCCTTCCCTTCTGGAGGTAATCTGCTCCCCGGTTGGCAGATAGGGTGAAAGGCACTGGGTAGACTTCCTCACACTGCACCTCTGAGCTTCCAGCTTGGGTCCTGTGATGATGCAGAGTGTGTTTTACTTCCATCATGGCGCCCGTCCTCCACAGCCTTTCCTTCATTCGTCATTTATCCACAGGAATTTAGAGTGGGGAGAGGAAGACCAGTGTGAACTCAGCAGGAGCTGGAGCCCACAGTCAGGTCTCTGTGCTGCAGGCTGGCTGTTCCACACTTGCTGGGTTCTACCTCACTGCAGCAAATGCTCACCTGGCCTGGGAGCCAGAGAACCTCAAGGGAGTCCCAGAGGCAGGGAGGCTGCAGGTACGTGTGAGCTGGAGAACAGCTGTGGTCTCACTTCCGCCCTACATCTGAGTCCTGCCCAAATCAGAAACAGAAATTGCCTCACCAGCTAGATGTAATGACACCTGCCTGTGACCTCAACACTGGAGAGGCTAGACAAGAGGATCAAGAGTTCAAGGCCAGCCTGGACCACACAATGAGACCTTACAGCAAAACATACACACACAATAGCCTAGCCAAGCTGACATATTATAAGGTTACTACACTGACTTTTTAACAATTGATTTTATTTATAAGAAGAGAGAGAGAGAATGGGAAAGCCAGGGCCTCCAGGCACTGCAAACAAACTCCAGATGCATGCACCACTTTGGATATTGGTACGCTGGTAGTGGGGAATTGGACCTGGGCAGTTAAGGCTTTGCAGGCAAGTGCCTTAACCACTAAGCAATCTCTCCAGTCCTATACCACCAACTTTCAATTTGAAGAATTTCAAACTGAATAGCCATTATGGAAATGGGATGGTAGTTCTTAAAAAATAATAAAACTAGAATTACTTATATGATCCAACTATTCCAGTTCTGGGAATATACCCCCTCCAAAAAAAAAATTAAAAGCAGGGTCTCAAAGATCTATTTGTGCCTCCATGCTCATGGCAACCACACACAATAGCCACAAGATGGAAGTAATTGGAGGGAGTGTCTGTCAGTGCAGGGATGGAAAAGGAAAGCTGGGGTGTGTGTGAAGTGGGTATAATTCAGCCTTAAAAAGGATACTTGGGCTTGGGACATGCCTCAGCAGTTAAAGGCACTTGGGTTCAATTCCCCGCACTCACATAAAGCCAGACATATGTGGTGCATGTATCTGCTGTCAGTTTGCAGTGGTGAGTGCACGTGTGCATGAGCCCACACACACAGAGATAAATGAATAAAATATATTAAAAAGGATATTTGAGATGAAAACACAGAGGAACTGGGGAGACAAGCAAGGGTGCTGCTTCCATAGGGACCCTGACAATCAGCACCAAGGTGAAGGAGACAGACACTGAGGATACTCAACACTTGCCAAAGCAGACCTCCAGAGGCTCCTGAGAGCTCAACACTAAAGTACACTTAAAACACACCCACCACGCTCAGGGAATTTTGCAGAAGAGGGGTGGAAAGATTGTAAGGGTCACAGTTTGGGATGTCATGCCCAGAGGCATTGCCTCCCCCCAGTAACTGCTGTTTCCACAATGCAAAACCCACAACCCCGTGGGGAATACCAGCAACCCCAGTGAGGAGGGTCCCCTGCAGAATGGGCCCAGGGAGGAGGGAAAAGATGGTACCAACACATGATGTATACATACAAAGTATGTTCTTAATAAGGAAAAAAAAGATGGATGGTGCCTGAGGAATGACCCTTAAGGTTGTCCGCTGGTCTCCACACACTCATGACACACATGAATTTTACAAAGTCTTTTCTGAACTCCACTGAGGAGGGCCCTCAATGGAATGGGAGTGGGACAGAGGGGATATAAGAGTATAGTCTTATGGAAATATGACCAGTGTGCAATATGTTCATACTGTAAAGTTCATAACAAAATAATTATTTTTAAAAAAGGATACTTGATTTATACAATCCAGATAAATCTTGAAGATAATGTGCTGAATAAAGTTAGCTGGTCACAGAAAGACAAATACTATATGATTTCATTTACATGAGGTGTCATATGTATTTCCATAGGATAGGCCACAAGTCAGTAGAAGCTGAAAGCGGAATGAACTGGCCAGAGCATGGGGGAAAGAAGTGGGAGATCATTGCTTAATGGTACAGAGTTTCTGTTTTCTTTATTGTGACTTAAGAAGGTGGTGTTGGATTTGTAATTTAGCAGGATGACCTAGATAGGAATACTTATTTGCAATAGAATTCTCCCTAATGCTAATGCTATCATTACCTGGAAAGTAAAGGTGTTAGTCCAATGAAAAACGTACTAAAAGTCTTTCTATAAAATCTAAAAAAAAAAAAAAAGTGGTGTTGGATTTTTTGAGGCAGGCACTCCACCTCTGAGGTACAGCCCCAGACTCAGAGTTTCAATGTTGTAAGGTAGAAGGTTCTGGAATTTGTTGCACAATCTTGTTAATGACTTAACACTGAACTGCATACTTCTTCCTCTTCCTACTCCCACACCTTCCTCCCCTCCTCTTCTTCCTCCACATCCACATCCTCCATTTTCCTTCACCTCCTTCTCTTCCCTTTCTCTTTTTCAATCTTTCTCTCCTCTTTTTCTTCCTCCTCTTCCCTCCTCCTCTTCTATTTCTTTTGTATCCTCCTCCAAGCCTGGGTTAAGAGGATCAGTTCCGTTGGCCCATAGGCGATGTCATGGAAGCATCTTCAGTTCTCACTGGAAGCCTCTGCCTTCAGAGAGAAGGGTGGGCAGGAATAGGTATCCCTTGTCCTGACCGTGGAGGGTCAGGAATTGCTCACTCTGCCACTGGCTTATGTGTGGCCCCAAATAATTCCTCTCCAACTCCCCTAGGAGTCCTTTATTTACCTGTAAAATGGGTGTGATCATTTTTACCTACCTTAGAGGTGTGGTATAAGGTATAATTAATGGAGGTTAAAGCAGTGTGAGAGGTGGATGAAAGCCTCGTGTAAACACACCATCTTTAGGATGAACCATTTTTCTTTGAACACGCTGGGAGACTGTCCTCTTGACTGGGGTCACTTAATTACCTCTCAGCTCCCTCTCCAGACAAGAGATCATACAGCCTCTGGGCTGTTCGTACAATCTTTAAAGTCTTTGCAGTCTGCTATGATCCTAAAAGTGATTTTAACCTCTTTATTACCCATCATCTTTTGACATCTCCCCCCTCCAATTATCTGACTTAAAAGTGTCAGTTTTTTTATATTACAAATGACCCGTTTCATACAAGCCATTTCAATAGGTATGAAAGAAGGGAGAAAAACTGTCCATTGTCTTTAATTAACCAACCCCTGTCTTTCCCAGACCACAGAGAAAACCCAGCAGCTAGCTATGTGCCAGCGAGGGGAGACCAAAGTGCCTTGTTACAGGGCAGTGGTGAGCCTGTCAGGTCCTGGAGCTCCTGCTCTTGAGAACGCACTTGCTTTGGGGTTCCCACCTGACCACTCAGCCTCTCTGGAAAGCATGCTCAGAGCAGGCTGTGGTCCCCTGACCTGCCGGCCCTTGCCAGACCATCAGAAGCATGTGTCATCCTGAGCAGCCCAGCCTGGGTCTTTCCTCTCACCTGCTTCTCTCTAGCTGTGTGCCCTTCAAAGGTGGATCAGGTACTTTCTTGTTGCTAGGACAAAACACCTGACCAGAGGCAACCTAAGGAAGGAACAAAGGGTTTATTTCAGCTTATAGTTTGAGGATACAGTCCATCGCGACAGGGTAGCTATGGTGGCAGTGTGATGGGACATACTTAGGGGGTTCAAACGCAAACCCCAAACCTGAGCTCGTGTCTGCTTTACTTAAAGAATTGAAATAAAGCAAGACTGAGAAGGATTATTTTTATGAATTATGATATTTATTCAGAAGTCAGGATGGGTGAGGGAGTGTCCACAGACCAAAGAGGGGGAAAGGCAGGGGAGGTTAGTCTGAGAACTAAAGGGTGAGGAGTGGATACATTCACATGGTGTAAAGGCCCGTGCATATCCTTCCCACCCTGGCAGCAGCTAAGTTTACTTACCAGTGGTAAAAACCTCAGATGCTTAGAGATGAAAAGTCCAGGAGCCAGAAAAGAGGAAAGAGCCCACCAAAGGCCTCGTGAGCAGCCAGGTCTTTTATTTATTTATTTATTTATTTATTTATTTATTTATTTATTTATTTATGGTTTTTCAAGGTAGGGTCTCACTCTGGCTCAGGCTGACCTGGAATTCACTATGTAGTCTCAGGGTGGCCTTGAACTCACAGCGATCCTCCTACCTCTGACTCCTGAGTGCTGGGATTAAAGGTGTGTGCCACCCCGCCCGGCTAGGTCTTTTATTTTTGTTCAGGGCTGAATTCCAGAAGAAGTCAGCACACCTGGGTGCAGTGTCTGGAAGGGTCTGGGCTTGAACACATGCACCTGAGTAATTCCAGCTCTGCAGCAGCTGCTGCAGGTAGCAGGGTGAATATGTGGGGTCATTTCCCTCTCTGCAGCAGCTCAAGGCTATTGGTCACATTCAATCTCCAGACTTGTTTCAAGTTATGTTTTGAATAGTTAAAAGTGCTTTTGGTAACAGACTGGTGTCTGGAGTTCATAGGCATGTGTTGAGAAATGGATTCCATTCTTCGTTTATGAAGACACATTCAGTGATATGAGCTACATTTATAGCCCAGTGCACTACTGCCCTGGGCTGGTTTTGTTTCTTTATTTTAATCAGATGTGCCAGGAGTATGGGGGGCTCAGTGCTGGTCCCCTCTCCTTTCCCTTCTTCCTTCTCTCCTTTCCTTGTTTCCAAAACATAAAGTACACTGGAAGGCTGGGGAGATGGCTCAGTGGATAAAGTGCTGGTGACTTAAGCTGGAGTACCTGAATTCAAATCGCCCGACCTCATATAAAAAGCCAGAAGCTGTGGTGGGCTTCTTTAATCCCAGTTCACTGATATTGATGGTGACATGGGAGTAAGAGACTAGAGAAATTTCCAGAAGCTCATGGAGGAGCACAGCAAAAAGTAGCAGAGTGAGAATTCAGAGAGACCTTGCCTCATATGAAGTGGAAAGGCAGACTGACTGGAAAGCTGTCTTCTGAACTTCACATGCATGCGAGCATGTGAGCGTCTGCATGTCTGACCTCCACATGCATGTTGTGGCACTTGAGCACCTACACATCTGACCTCCACACATGCATGCTGTGGTATGCGAGCACCTGCACTCACATGCACAAATAAAAATTTAAAAACAGCATACTGTGTTGATTTAAGTTTTGAGAATGTAAGCTTGCACATGTTCAAAACATGGGAACCTCACCACCAGTGTTAGCTGCTCATCCAGGCCCTGCAGAGGGGAAGTGGGGTCTGGCAGAATGTACAGAGGAATTGAACTCTCTTCTCCGCAACCTCAAATCCTCTTGACCACTTTGGTTGGTGTGGGTGGGTGACACTGAAATAGTCTGACCACATTACTTATCTCAGTGATGCTCAAACTCCCTTCTGAGGGGCTCACAGGCCTTGGAAGGCTTCAGGTTAGAAATGGACCTGCTTTTTGTTGTTGTTGTTGTTTGTTTGTTTTTTTCAAGGTAGGGTCTCACTCTAGCTCAGGCTGACCTAGAATTTACTCTGTAGTCTCAGGGTGGCCTTGAACCTACCTCTGCCTCCAGGGTGCTGGGATTAAAGGTGTATGCCACCACACCCAGCTTATTTGTTTGTTTTATTTGTTTTTTGAGGTAGGGTTTCACTCTAGTCCAGACTGACCTGGAATTCACTATGTAATCTCAGGGTGGCCCCAAACTCAAGGTGAACCTCCTACCTCTACCTGGGTGCTGGGATTAAAGGCACATACTACCATGCCCAGCTGACATTCTTCATTTTGAATAACATTGTTTTTGCCTCAGTGGGTAACACACACACACACACACACACACACACAGATGAAAGTAGGAATGGGACTCTTGTTGGGAAGAATGGGTTCAGGAGGAAGAGAGCAATAAAAGGGTAATTGGAGGTGAATATGATTAAAATACATATATGAAATACATGTATGAATTTTTTTTTTGAGGTAGGGTCTTACTGTAGCCCAAGCTGACCTGGAACTCACTATGTAGTCTCAGGGTAGCCTCAAATTCACAGCAATCCTCCTACTTCTGCCTCCCAAGTGCTGGGATTAAAGGCATGCACCATCATCCCCAGCATATGTATGACATTTTTAATAAGTAAATTTTAAAAAGACATTCCTTAAACATATGATTTTGATTGGTTACATAGTATTCCCATGTATTGCATTTTAATTATTGAATAGGTCTCCCATTGTTAGATATGTAGGCTATTTTCTACTTGTTTTTCACTAAATAATAACTTAATAAGCATCCTCACATGTACAAAAGTGGGAATTCAGTCAGTGTGCAGACTGGATCAGAACTACAGCCTCCTGGTCACTTGTCTCATCTGGTATTGGACAGCATGACTCCCAATTACCTGAGGCAATTCTTTTTAAAAATTATTTTTATCCATTTCTTTTCAAGAGACAGAGAGAGAGAGAGAGCAAGCATGGGAAAGTCAGGGCCTCCTGCCCTTGTAAAGAAACCCAGCAGCATGCATTACTTTGTGCATCTGGCTCCAGGCAGGTACTGGGGAATTAAACTTAGGCCAGCAGGATTTGTAAGCAAGCACCTTTAATTGCTGAGCCATCTTCCCAGTCCTGAGCCAATTCTTTACAATAAATCTTCACTGTGAAGACATCCTGTTGATTATGCCACATTGGAGAATGTTAATAAACACTCACAAAAGTGTGGCCAGTAGTATGCTAGGAATGTACCTGTGATCTCTCTCTCTCTCTCTTTAAACTAGTACTTACTCTTTGGTTGTGTGTGTGTTCATGTGTGTGAGTGTGGCTGCACATGCCATGGCACATGTGTGGAGTTCAGAGGACAACTTTTGGATTGGTCCTTACCTTACACCCTATTTTGCTCATTTTTGTGTTTCCAGGACATTCTGTCTCCACGTCCCTTCTTGCTGTAGGTTCACTGGTATTGTAGAAGCCCACCACAGATTCCAGGTTTCTGTGGGGTCTAAGGATCAAACTTAGGTACTCAGAGTTGAGCAGCAAGCACTCTATTCACTGAACAATCTCCTCAGCCCTTGTGAGTTTTTATTATGGATAAAAATCTGAAAGCATATTTGATCAACATGGTTGTTTGAAATGCTAATCCCGGCCTGGAGAGATGCCCAGGCTGACCTGGAATTCACTCTGTCATCTCAGGTTGGCCTAAAACTCACAGTGATCCTCCTACCTCTGCCTCCCAAGTGCTGGGATTAAAGATGTGCATTACCATGCCTCACATAGGACTTTTGTTTTGTTTTGTTTTGTTTTGTTTTGTTTTGTTTGTTTTCCAAGGTAGGGTCTCACTTTAGCTCAGGCTGACCTGGAATTCACTAGGTAGTCTCAGGTGGCCTTGAATCCTCCTATCTCTGCCTCCCAAGTGCTGGGATTAAAGGCGTGCACCACCATGCCCGGGTTGTGTGTGTGTGTGTGTGTGTGTGTGTGTGTGTGTGTGCTTGGAATTGAACCCAGGGCCTTGCACATGCTAGACAAGTACTCTTCCACTGAACTATGTGCAGCTCTTAGTTTCTTAGGATTTTCTATCTACAAAACCATATAACACAAGCCACCTTTAATCCCAGTGCTCTGGAGGCAGAGGTAGGAGGATCACAGTGAGTTTGAGGCCACCCTGAGAATACATAGTGAATTAAAGGTCAGTCTGGGCTAGAGTGAGACCCTACCTTGAAAAACCAAAAACAACAACAACAACAAAAGCATATAACACAATCATGAAGATGAAGACAGCTACTTTTCCCTTTCTAATTTGGAAGTTATTCATTTTTTTTTCTTGTGTAAGTACTTTGGCTAGAACCTCTAATGCAAAGTTGAATGGAAGTTGTGAGGGTGGCTGTCCTTGACATTCATTCAGACTTTACCATTAAATAGGCTATTACCTCTGTTTTTTTCTTTTCTCCTTTCTTTTTTTCCTTCCTTCCTTGTTTCCTTTCCTCCTTCCTTACTTTGCCCCATTCACTTTGAAGACATTTCTTTCTACCCTAGTTTCAAAAATATTTGTATATAATGGGAGGGTGTTGGATTTTCTTAAATGTTTTTTCTATACCTACTGATATAATAATGTGTTTTTCATTTATTTATTAATTTAGAATATTATAGTGATTGATGGTTTTAGACGTTAAACCAACCCTGTATTCCTGGGGTAAATCCTACTTAAATATGATGTGTAATCCTATATTTATTTTTTAAAAAACATTTTTATTTATTTATTTGAGACAGATTGAGAGAGAGAGAGAGAAATAAAGAGAGAGAGAGAGAAATAGAATTAGAGAGGGAGAGAGAGAGAGAACAGGCACACCAGTATCTCCTACCACTGTAAACAAATCCCAGATATATGTACCACTCTGTGCATCTGACTTTATGTGGGTACTAGGTAATCGAACTCATGCCATCAGGCTTTGTAAGGAAGAGCCTTTATCCACTGAGCCATCCCTCTAGCCCATGTGCAATCTTTGCTATGTCTCTAGATTTAGCCAGTGCTTTTAATTCACTACAGTTGCATCCACGGGCTTGTTTTCTTCCTCAAAACCGAAGCATGCCATGTGTGCTGGTACTGGATCACCTATTTGACTTTAAATACATTATTTAATGGCATGCTGTAACCTAGATGCTAAATGTCATCCCACTGGATTTCTCAGAGATCCTCAGAGCTAGATGAGAACAGCAATAGCAACAGCAGTGGCTCAGGGCATGTTGTTACTCTGCTTGTGGTGACTTGAACTCAAGTTTACTGAGCTGAGGCACCATCTCCAATGACTATCCTAATTTCAAACATTTTGATTGAATCATTTCATTCTACTCATTTACTTCCTTTACCTAACCCTAAGGAAGCTTGCTAGGTGTGTTTTTTATGGGAAAACAGCAGGCCACATGCCCTAACTTTTGGCTTGGGAAACACAGAGTTTATTTGCTCTGAAGGCCCAAGCCATAGCAACATTCTGTAATGTACACTCCATCTATGGCTAGGCCTGAGAGAGGGTTCTGATTGAAAGCAGGTGTCCCATACTTTAACTCTCAATTTTCCTGCTTGATCCTGCTGTTTTTAGTGTGTGTTTGCTTTATAAAACATGACAATTCATGAGGAAAGACTCTGAAACAAAGGAAGGTAATTATAATAGCTACTACCTGTTGGCATATAAACAATTCTAGTTAGAACACACAGCCCAAAATACACCTCCAGTAAAAGAAACATTGGTCAGAAAATTGGAACAAATTAATAGATATAATCAAGAGAAAAGTGGCTTTGTGTTTGGAATTAAATTGAACTGAGCGAGTTCTCTGAGCTTGTGATTCTCTGCATCCCGCACATGACTGTGAATTAATGGTATCTGCTGGATGACAGCAGAACAAACGACCCTAGTCCACTATGGGATGTATGGGCCTCAAGGCTGTCATCCTAGCTCTGGAATTTGTTATTTTTCTTGGAGTGCCATAAGGCTGGTTTTAGACAGCGGATATTTTTTAAGACTTCGAGAGACTTTATTAGATTAAGAAAGGGAAGGAAGTACAGAGAGCACCTGCCTTGTAGAAGGGGGAGGATAAAGCCAGTGGTGTGACCCAAATTGGGGTCATCATAGATTCTGAGTGGGGGCTGAGCTAACCAGCCATAATGCCAGGCAGCAGACTGAATCTTTCTTCTGGCATTTTGTGGGCAAGGGCCTTTAACCACTGAGCAATCTAACCAGCTATGGTGGCATTTTGAATGAACGTTTCCCCTCAGCAGCCAGAGTGGATCCCACTCCTATGCTGTATGTGGAGATTCACTTTGCTTGAAGATTGAATCTGTTTCCTTCTCTAGCAGCTGAACTCCCTCCTTGCATTATTACGATGATTAATGGATATCTGCCAAGCTTTTAGGAAAGAGCTGAGTGTGCAGGAGGTGCCATGAAAATCTGGTTGCTTCTCTTCCTTCCTTTAGTTGAGGTGAGAACATGCTCTGAAGCTATCAAGCCCGAGTCAAGTGTGTGGTGGACTACGGGGCCACAGCCATGAAACCATGCAAGTTCACATGGATGGACTCTGGTACCCAAAGGCCTGGAGTGAGTCCTGGCTTTGCTATGTGTAGACATACGATTTCACATAGGCCACCTGAGCCTCAGTTTTCTCATTCTAGTGGAAGAAATGATGTTAGTGCTTCAGAATGAGATACCGCTTGGCTGGTTGATTCTTTGATTCTTACATGTGAGGGTCCTTCTCCCCGCCTGTGTGGATGGAATCTCCAGAATCTCCAGTCTTTCCCCTTCTCTCTTCTGTGGTGCTGTCTGCACTCTGGCCACATTGAGGTGTCTATGAGCACCCTAGGCTTTGCACAGTGACTCATATTTGTTTATTTAATCTTTTTTGTTGTTGTTGTTTTTTGAGGTTGGGTCTCACTCTAGTTCAGGCTGACCTGGAATTCACTATGTAGTCTCACGGTGGCCTTGAACTCTTGGTGATCCTCCTGCCTCCCAAGTTCTGTGATTAAAGGCATGTGCCACCACGCCTGGCTTATTTAATCATTTTTTTTTTTTTTTTTTAGCCTCAGGGTCTCACTTTGGCCCAGGCATGACCACGCCTGGCTTATTTAATTAACTCATGGTCCAGTCTCAGGGTGGCCTCGAACTCACGGTGATCCTCCTAACTCTGCCTCCTGAGTGCTGGGATTAAAGGCATGCGCCACCACCCCGGCTTTTATTTAATCATTTTTGAGAGAGGGTCTCAGATAGCAAAAGCTGGTTTTGATCTTTCCACCTTCCACATGCTGGATTCCAGCTAGCTACTGCCATGCCACACCTGGCTTAGTTATTCATTCTTCTTTTCTTTTCTTTTCTTTTCTTTTCTTTTCTTTTCTTTTCCTTTCCTTTCCTTTCTTTCTTTTTTTTTTTTTTTTTTTTTTTTTTTTGAGGTAGAATTTCACTCTAGCCCAGGCTGACTTGGAATTCACTCTGTAATCTTGGGGTGGCCTGGACTCATGGTGCTCCTCCTACTTCTGCTTTCAGAGTGCTGGGATTAAAGGTGTGTGCCACCACACCGAGCAAGTTGTTACTCCTTCTTTATATGTGGTGGGTACCAGTGTAGGATCTAAGTTAGTCACAGCTCTGCTGGGCTCTGTACTGCTTGTGACCTTGGTAAATGATTTTATACCTCTGAGTCTTCATTTTTCTTATCTGGAAAGACGGGTTAATGACACTTAATGCTTACTTCATAGGCTTGTGGTGAACTTGACTATCTGTTAATATTTACTAAACACTTAGTGCATTGGGTTAAGCCCTTCACAGGAGTTTCTTGGTCATTCTCACAATAGCCCTATGCCATTGACATTATTAGTGTCATTTTCACTTTATAGTTGAGTTAAATGAGAATCCATGGGTAATTAATCTTGTACAAGGTCACATAATTATTATATGACAAAGATTCACACCCATATCTTTTTGACCCCAAAGGTAACTTATGAGATATAACAAGATGATGCGTGTAAGCACTGAGAGCACACAGGCACTCATGATATACCATCAACTTTGGAGGTGGCGGGATGTACAACTGAACAACAATTATGAAGGAAGACAAAACATCCTGAGGATGAAGACCAGAAACCCTGCCCAGGTCCTCCTGCTCTGTCTGAACTTGCTCTCCTGTGGTCATCCTATGTGCCTTGCAAAGTTACCAAGGGAGAAGGTTAGCTTGCAGCACAGGCTTTCTCATAAACAACACACCTAGCCAGCTTCTTCTTCTTCTTTTTTATCTAAAGAAATATGTTTATTGAAAACTTACATTGAGACAATGAATAGCTTTAACACAGAGCAAGATAGCTTCAGAAACAGAACACAAGCTATTTTATACCATAACTTCTCAAAGTGCTCTAAGATAGCTAGCCTCTTAAAGGCTGAACAAAAGAAATAAATGGGTAGAACAAACTGATTATCTCAGCAAACCCTACTTCAAAGAGGTGATTGTGCAAGGCGGGACTGAAAGTGACGGAAGTGGAATCCAGGTTATGGCTACTGGTGGATTTTCCATCCACCAATTATGGAATGGGGTTGGTTCTAATGAGCATTTGCAGAGGGTCTGTGAAATTTCTGAGATGAAAGGCAATGCCATGTTTCTCAGGGAGCTTTGCTTCCCATCGATCTGTGGACTGCAATGGTGACTGAGGGCAATGAAATCATCCACGCACATCAAAGATGCAGTATGCCCCACCGTATTCACACTCTTAATGTTTCCTGGGTCCAAGGGGGCCCTTTGGATGCTGGTTTCCATTGATGGAGTCATGGGTCTGATGTGGCTTCCCTCACTGGCTCTGATCTTCTCCATTAGGCAACCCCCTTTCTGTTTATTAGATCTGTCGTTAGGAGGTGCTGTGGATGCTTGTGGGGGGCAGTGAGGGCATGGGGTGGAGAAGAAGAGAGAACTAGGGGATTCTTCTTTTTCCTATCTTGGATGCCAATCAGTGTATGAGAATCAGCACATGTAATCCTTGCCCTGGGGTGTCTGTGTGTGTTGGTGGGTGAACAAGGAAACCAAATTCAGATTGACAACAGAATTGCCAACTTGGAAGCAATCAGAATTTTCTGCTATAATGAATATTTCTCTGGAGAGCCTGTAAAGCTGAACTAGGCATCTGGGTCAAATTTCAGTCTCAGGAATCTAGTTCTGGGGGAAGTCAGTGCACTGCTAAAGAATTACCCAGAACCTTCTGTGTGCCTCTCTGAAATCTTGGGAAGGCCTGGGGTTAGACTAACATATACAGTATGTATATGTCGATATATAAATTTCCCTGCTGTTTACATTGGCTAAAGAACATCATCTTGACAGGAAAATCTTTGGCATGTCCCAGGCCAAAGTGCTTCTAGTGCTGCTCAGATATTTATGAGCCAGGCTCCCATTGTACTCAGTTTACCCCTTAACTGTCAGGCTGTCCTGGCCTTTACTCCTTGGAGGAAGGACAGATGAGACGTCTGAGCTGGCTAGTGCAATGATGTGGCTCAACAGACCATCTGTGTCCTTACTTGGGAGAGAGCGTGGAGTTGTTTTTGAGTTCTCTCTAAAAGTACCATCCTGTCAGACAGACTGATAAGCTAGTTCATGTGAAGGAGATCTCAGGGAGGTGGGCAGAGGCTGAGTGGGAAGACAGGAACAAATACTGGCTCACCACATGCAAAGCTGTGTATAAACTCACAACCTAGCTGAGCTTTGCCTTTGTGACATGACCATATTAATATTAATTTTTCCATATTCCCCCTTCCAAGCTGTTTTGGGGATCAATGAAATAGTGGGTGTCAGTGGTATGAGGCCATATGCAGGAAGGAGCTTAGGAATTGTGTTGGAAGAGAACCAGCTATCTAATTAAGCAATGCCTACATTTTAGCTAAGTTTCTTTAGAGCAAAACTCCACTATTGTCTCACTCAAAGGAATGTCCACACTGAGCACTCCCAAACCACATGGCTATGGATCCAGGGCCCAGAGTGATAAGTAGAAGATGTGATATGTGTGATGGAATGTGATAAGTAGACACTGGCTAAATGTTGTGGGGACGTTGAGTTACTGTACTTATAAGTATACTATCATTATAGCAATTTAGATTAAGAATAAACACAGGTTTTCAATAGAGCTCTGTCGAAAGAAATATATTGTATGCATGTGATTACAAACCCAGTACTCTCTCTAGTAATTTCAAAGTAATTGATTGTATCAACTATTAAATCATTGTCACCAGGCTTCAAATGAGCCTTTTATATTTTCTTTTGACATTTCCATATGTAAATATTACATTTCAATCACATATACCCTACATTACCTTTCAATATACCTTCCTGTCTCACTGTCCTCCTTTTTATCTCTTACTAATGGCTGTGCCACAGACGAAGATGACTCTGACAAGTTTCATTTTTATTTTATTTAATTTTTCATTATTTGTGGAGGTTTTTTTTTTGGGGGGGTAAGAGTCTCATTTTAGTCCAGGCTGACATGGCACACACACTGTAGTCCTTGAACTTACATCTCTGCCTCCTGAGTTCTGGGATTAAAAGTACAATGCCTGACTTCTGGCAAATTTGAGCTCCATTGTTCATTATGGATGGAGATGGCCTCCTAAGCCCCTCCCATATCTATAACAGAACGTTGACTGGCTCTATAACATGCAGGTCTCGTAAGGCAGATACTGTGAGTTCATGAGTGCGGTGGCTTTGCCAGGTCTGGATGTTAGAGTTCCACAGCACTCCTCCCCATTCTCCAGCTCTCTTTCCATCTCATATTTGGCAGTGTTCCCTGAGCCTTGGAGGGAATGATGTGTATATCTCATCTAGGGGTTATTTTTAGCACTTGACCAGTTATGATTCTCTGCATTAACCATGCTCCTTTGCAAGCAGTAAATAAAAAGGCTTTTCTCATCAGAGCAGAGGGCAAACCAATCTGTGGACATAAAGATAAATATTTAGGTAGCAGTTTGACAACACATTCATTTACCAATACAACTATATAGTAGGTTCTTCCCTAGGGCCTACATTCTACCCAGCCATGGGCTTTTGACCTGGTTTTCAGTACCAGGCATATATTTGCTCCTGTGGAGACGACCTAAAATGTGGGAATGAACTAGAAGAATAAAATATGCAAATGAACTATGGGAAAGAACTGTGGGAATGCTTCTTCTAGACCTTACAAATAGCTGTTCTGAGGTTGTTGCTAGGAAATACTAAATTCCTGACTTGTAATTTGCCCTAAAGTTAATCTGTGTTACCCACCCACTTAGAGCAATGTGACTAGGTTTCCTCTGCCTTGGTGGACCTTTGACTTGAACAGCAGAGATGACCAATCTTGATAAACAATGTTTAGAGATGCTGACTGATCTTAAGTTATGCTCTTTCCCTAATTTCCTCAGTGGTCTGATTGGACTTTCAACCCAGAGCAAGCATACATGCATAAGAAGTGCTGACAACAGCTTTGAAAACAAGGTCGGTAACTAAGAGCCTACAGATCAGTTGAAGACAACAGGTGGGCTTAATGAGATTAATTTGTGATTCAGTGTATGTGTGTTCTGGATCAGCAGAGTCCAACAGGTCTTACCCCTAAATCCCTTCCTCTAACAAATGTTTAAGTCAAAAGTTCCTTACCTTTTGTCATGCAATGCACTACTGTTCACATATTACAGGGTTTTGGCTGTTCAATAAGAATGTAGACAGCAGAAGCTGCAGCAGCAGTGATATCAGAGCAGTGGTGACAGCAGATGCAGTGGGTTTACTAACGGCTTAAACTAAACTTCAAGCTTCAGTTTCTTTTTCCTCAGGCTGCTGCAGAGGCAGCTAGCCCACTCCTGGGTATCCCAAGAGTTAGTTCTCTCATTCCTCAGGCTCTGCTCCAAATCCTGCTCTCGAATAGGAGGATTCCAAGAGTTAAACGTCTATAAATTCAGGGCTATGTCCCCCAAATAGGGCACTTAAGTCCAATCATACAGTTGTTGGTTACCACCCCCATAACCTTCATGCCACTGTTGCCCATCTTGCCTGGAGAGTCAGTATTGTAGAATGCATGATTCATCACTGGCTGGTAATAATGATGGCTTTTCTTCCAGTAGCATACAGAGCACCTTCCAGCATGATGTAACCTAGAAGACAGGAAGAAAGCTTCTGATGCAGTCCCAGCTTGATTTCTTTATGTCCTGAAGCCCTTAGGTATCATATTTTTAGCAATAGGGTCTTAACTTTCAGTCCTGGTGGGCAGCTAAGTGCCATGGAAATAACTTGTATTATTTTTGAGGTCTCAGAGGCTTCCCTGAATAACAACTCTAAATCAACCCTTTTATACTTGACTCTGGGGTTAGGAATGCAAATCACCCCTTTCTTCTTTGCCAATAGTTCCCTGGTGGGCTCTGCCAGCAGGGGGCGCACTAAAGGAAGGCTGGGGGAGGAAAATTTACTCCAGCCCTTCCAGTTTTCTTCCTGTGCCTCCCAGCACCATCTCAGCTTCTTAACCTTGACAACACCAGTTTGTTCTGGTAGCCACCACCAGGGACTCCAACTGCACTTCTGCACATGTGCGGAATCAGCTTCACAGCAATGCTCTTCCCTCCCTAACCTGGCCATCGGCTCCTCCTTAGATGGCCCTCTCAGAGGGTCCTGGTCTCTTGGGATGCCTTCTTCAAGCTTCTAGGTTTCAATAATTATGACCCCTTCTTTTTCAGTGCAAGGGTTGGGAATTCATCTTGTACCTCTGTGATACTGTTTTAGTTCTGCTAAACCCTGCTAGTTAGTCTTGTATTAAGTAGTTTCTGTTAAAGTAACTGGTGTGGGGACTTCTGGGTTCCAGTTGGGTATGTGAGAAGCTACGAATGGCCATTATATTCTAACAAGTGAAAAAGAAAAATCGGAAGATCAACTATTCTTAGATCCACAGAGAAGTGAAGTCGCAGGAAAATCATGCCTCCGCCAATTGGATATATACTTCATTTAGACATACATCTGGGTCTGGAGGGATGGCTTAATGGTTAAGGCATTTGCCTGTAAAGCCAAAGGACCCAGGTTCAATTCCCCAGGACCCACGTTAGCCAGATGCATGCACATGGGGGTGCATGCATCTGGAGTTCATTTGCAGTGGCTGGAGGCCCTGGTGTGCCCATTCTCTCTCTCCCTTTTTCTCTCTGTCAAATAAATAAATAAATAAAAATAAATAAAAAAATAGACATACATCTGTATAACTGGAATGAATGACAGCAATGCACAAAGGATGGGAGCAAAAAATCAGGTGTGTTTTGCTATCATTAGGTTCATTAGGTATTTTCAGTGTAGCAATTAATGCTGGTTGAAAGTAGATGCAAAAACATATTACAAATTTTAGGGTCACTACTAGAAGAAGTAAAGAAAAATATAATTGATATGCTAGTAAAGGGCAAAAATGGAATAATAAATACTAAAATCACAGAAGGTTGAAAAAGAAGGGAAGACAAAATAGAATAAAGATCAAGAGCAATATATAAAAATAGACACAGGTATGGTGGCTCATGCTTGTGATCCTAAAATTTTCTTTGCTTGTGCCTTTTAAGCCCTCATCCCACCCTGCCGATTCTGCCTCTTATGATCTCTCAAACCTCTCTGCTTCTATCCAGCCCTATTTAGGACTGGTTTAGGGTTGCCTGGGCAACCACTTACAAACCAAACCCAGCTGCTTCAAGTCTAGCTCCTTACAACCAATTCTTGACCATCCAGCTAGCATGATAGAAACCAATCACTTCACTCCCCTTCTCACAATTAGTCTCCCTGGGAGTATAGACACAAGGCCTTGGTGTCATATGACAGAATATTCTGTTATTGTGTGTGTTGTCTGTGTTACTGGTTAGCTGAACTGATGCTAAGCAGAGTAAGACCACCCCTAATGAGGCTGGATGCTCATTCTGTAGAGGCCTTGAACCTGGCCTCACTCCTGTGGCTAAACAGCACAAAGGGGAGAAAGGCAGGCCAACGATGATAGTGCACTGGACTGTCTTAAAGCCAGGCCTTGATTGAGTAGTGCAGGGAGTGAACAAAGGCTGCTGGACTCGGCTTGGAGTGGCAGCGTGAGGTCTGAGGAAATGATGCTTAGGCTGCATCAAGGGCTGAGCACAGGAGCGTCCCAGATGTCAAGGCAAGAAAGGTTACGCTGGGCAGAGCCTGATACACAGAGCCTTCAGACAGTGAAGGGTTTTCTTTGTCACCCAGGGAGTCTGGTTATACCAAAGACAGTCAGCTCCCCCTGGAGGATTTTAAAATCATATTTGTGCCCTGAAAGGTCACTCAGGTGATAGTGTGTAGAGTGAAAATAGAGGGCACTGATGCCAGGAACCCAGCTAGGATACCACTGCAGCAATGCACACTGCCAAGTAATACTACTGTGTCACATGGCTTTTGAGTTGACCATGGGCCAGGCACATATAGGCTCTCATTTTATCCTGATAATATTCCTAAGAGGTAGGGAAACTGAGGCAACCTGCCCAAGGTCTCACAGTAAGTGGTAAAGCTAATATGAAAACCTAGTGTGGCCCCAGAGCTTGTCCTCCAGTGGCAAAAAGGATGGATTTCTGAGTCCTTTAGGATATGAAGTATTTAAGGGATAAGATCCCATTTCCTTGTCAGAACAGTCCTTTGTTTGTCTTGTGGGAAAGTCACCAGAGGCTTTCCTGGCACCAAGGGTATAGCCATCAGGGCTGGGCCAGGCTTCCGTTTCTGACTTTGCCTCTGCCTGGTCACAAGGCGCAGCAGGACTTCAATTATTTAGAACAACTGTGGCTGCCTGGTACCAGGGCCACGTGTGACACACACACTCATCAGATTGGAAGGAATTCTCCCTTTGGGTTAAATTCAGGGCATATTGCAGATGCTGAAAATCTCAGTCTTAGCAGCACAAGTCAAAACAGGTGCAAAGGGATGTGTGAAAAGAAAGACAATGAATTCCATCACACGTCAGCTCAACAAAAAGGGTTTGTGGTGCTGGGGATATTTCATAGCTCAGTGGTTAAAGGTGCTTGCTCTGCTGACCCGAGTTCATTCCTGAGCATCCATGTAGAGTTGGACGCAAAGTACCTCACAAGGACTGACACCACGAGATTTCCCTCTGACCTCCATACAGGGTCCTAGTGTGTGTGCACATGTGTGTGTACAAAAACACATTTTTTAAAAGTGGGTTTCTGCCAGGTGTGGTAGCGCATGCCTTTAACTCCAGCACTTGGGAGGCAGAGGTAGGATCACCGTGAGTTCAAGGCCACTGTGAGACTATATAGCCTGGGTTAGAGCAAGAACCTACCTTGAAAAATTAAAAAAAAAAAAAAAAACCCTTAAAAAATAAGGTGGGCTTCAAAAGTCAAAGTGACAAAAAGGACTCATTTTTGTATTTCTTTCATCATTTCTACATATAGAAATGTGAGTGTAGCTCATGCCTGTTAACCCAGCACTTGGGAGGTGGAGGCAAGAGTATTGCAGTGAGTTCAAGGCTGGCCTGGGCTACATAGTGAGTCTTAGGCCAAAATAATAAGTCTCTGGCATAAATAATAAAAATCAAAAAAAAGCAACAAGAAAGAAATATGAATGAAGTTTTAAAATCAGGCAATCTCTATATCTTTTACGTATGATTGTTTTATTCTGTTAGTTTTCCACAACTGTAACAAGCAATTGAGATAGTCAACTCAATAAAGAAAAAAGATTTATTTCAGGTCTGGAGAGATGGCTTAGCAGTTAAGTTAAGGTGCTTGCCTGCCAAGCCTAAGGACCCATGTTCCACTGTCCAGGTCCCACATAAGCCTGATGCACAAGGTGATGCAAAAGTGCAAGGCTGCACATGAGCACAAGGTGGCACATGTGTCTGACATACCATTGAAGTGGCTGGAGGCCCTGCCAATTCTCTCTCTCTCATAAAAAATAATAAAGATTTATTTCAGCTCACAGTCTTAGAAATTTTGGTCCATGGTTGGTTGACCTTGTGTCCTTGGTGTCTGGTGTGAAATATACCATAGTGGGAATGCATAGTGGAAACAGCTGTTCATCTTGTGCCAACCAGAAGTGAATGAAGAAGAGGACACTAAATTTCCATCATTCCTTTTAGAAGCATCCTCAGTAACCTAAAGCCAGCACTGCTCCTACCTTCTAAAGGTCCTACCACCTCCCAGTAGCAGTATAAGCCAGTGACCCAGCCTTTAACCCATGCAGAACATTCCAGATACAAATTACAGCATTTATTATACACATTTTGTCACAATAGGTCCCTTTCTGTTGTATTAGTAGCTGGATAAGGTACAAGCAAATCAAGCAGGCCATCTTCCTCTTAGCGAGTTCTTCTACATGCGAGGAAATCCCAGCAGTTCCAGTGCCTGCAGTCCACATGTGAGGAAGTCATACATTACACTTAAAAATTGCAAATACATTCATTCTAATAGCGCTGCCTCCATGTGTCAACCTGTAGATGTGGAAGACTCTCCTCACTTCTAGAAGCCTCTGCTCAAAGTCTCTATTGGAGAGGTCTTCCTGAGCACACAGCACAGACATCAGCACTCCTTGGTCCTCTCCAGACCCAGAATCCCTGATGGTCTCCCTCCATGACACTGTTCAACACCTGACAACAGGTTGTCATTTCCATTTCTTAGTAAAATAAAACCACCCTAAGAATAAGGGCCTACTTCTATCACTACTCTATGCTCAGTGGCTAGAACAGTTCTTGGTACTTAGTAGACACTCAGCAAATATTTATACAGTGATTAATACATAACCCCATGCCCCTCTTGTACCTTCTAGTAGACTATGAAGCATATTTGGAGTTTGTGCTGATTCTCAACCCACATGTGCAAAAGCCTTTCTTTCCCTTCACCTCTTTGGGTCATATTTTACCAACTGCTATATACACTTGCAAAGTTATAGCACTCTTCAGATATGGCAGGATTTTCTTTGATTTTTGAGATTCATTGCCATTGTTCAATGCTTCAGACATTAGAATGTATCCTTTCTTACCACTTTTAATTTCCTTTATTTTTATCTCTACTTTTGTTTCTATTGTAAGGATGTTTTTTTAAAATAACCTTAGTAAATTCTTTTTTATTGTAATTTTTATTAGGTAAGCTCAGCTTAGTACACAGTCCATTTTTCATTAAAGACGACTGTTTACAAGTGTACAAGTGTGAGCAACACCATAACTAACACCATTGAAAAACCATTACATGTTGAATTGATTTTTTTTACAATCAGGAATAATTTTCACTTTAGGTGTACAATTACAGGTACATGTTTTTGTCAACCTTAAGACATAATATTTAGGGAAGGATAAATGTAAGAAGACATTTTGACTTAACTATCAGTGCTATTTTCAAACCCTCATTGACCTTTGTGTATTGACATTCATACAAAAGAAGGGCACAGAATGGTCCAAATGCAAGTAAGGACAATGAACTTGGCTTTGGTGAAATGCTGCATATGTCAACTTGACAAAATCTGTAGACAAAACCAGCTCCAGAGATAGCTTACTTAATTTTACAACTGAGAAAGTAACATTAAAAGAACTTACAGAAACAGATAATATGCCTTTAAAAATACTTGTCCTTTGTTTACAAACTTTGCCTTTATGGTCAGTACAGGTAACATGATGCTGAAATATCTGTTTTGTCTATAAAAATAAAATACCCATAATATTTCTAAATTCCTTGTTTTTCAAATAAAGCCACCATTTATGTGGTGATGTGGTAAGATACTAGTTTAAAATCAGTGGCACAAACCACATACACAATTTGATGTAATAAATTCAGTGTTAGGTAAGGAATTAGAATACAGTAACAGACACATATATATGAGGTAGAATTATTAATCACAGTTTTGTAGAACAGATGCAGTAGACTATAACTACCCTGCTGTATTAGTTATGGTACCTGTAAGCTTGCTTCTCATGAAGTTAACAGTAGAGGAAAAGTAAGTGCTCTTCATAGGCCCTTGTTATGCATGAACTACAGGGACTTTTCTTAGAAAGCATTTTCTTGGCCACTTGCTAATCATCTAAGCATTTATCTCATTTTTTCAAAGTCTGTGAAAAGAGAATTAGAAGCTAATTTTCTCCCAAGGGCCTAAGAATG
Organism: Orientallactaga sibirica; assembly: GCA_036365145.1. Taxonomy (NCBI): domain Eukaryota; kingdom Metazoa; phylum Chordata; class Mammalia; order Rodentia; family Dipodidae; genus Orientallactaga; species Orientallactaga sibirica. Next base: position 5,376 of record JAEOAD010001853.1, on the reverse strand, counting down.
AGAGCGATGTCTGTGTACCATTCTAAGTATAAATTGTAAATGAAGTCAATATTTCTCTGGAAATTTTTATTGCTTAATTAGAATTCCAGTGATATGGGTTTTATACCCAAATTTGACTGTTGGTTGTTTGTAACTCAATACATTGATAACATTATTGATGGGTATAACTTAAAATTCTGTTTTATTCATGATGAAGTTATCAATACTTGAATAAGATTATACTACAAGCTGATGAACTAGAGTTTCATATATTTTTATGTATTTATGGCTATTTACATATTAGGTGATTATAATTCAGGACTGTTTCTAATCCTTCAATATCAGTAAAGTGATCAGAGGTAATTTTATGAAAGTTATCAAAAACTATACTAAATATGTATACCCAATGATAAATCTTACACTGGGTACACATTTCATCTAACCTAGCTGAATATTCACAAGGTAATTCAGTAAAACAACTAAAAAAAACTATCAAAAATTATCATTATCACCATAGCCAAATACAGTTTCTTTCAGTTAACAGGAAGTTACTCTTCTACAATTTATATTAGGATTGGGATGTTAAGATAAGCCCATTAGATTCTAGATCTTATTTATAGTTCTATTTAGTGAACTGGACTTTGGATCAGGTATTTTCAAGTGTATCTCAATTCTTTCTTGATGTTTTTAATAATTTTGAGAACTTATGAAAAGGAATGACTTATTTACACTGAGAACAGATCTCTTCAGCAGTATTTCTTTCACAACTGCTAGTAACAATGTATTATCAAAGTCAATAATTACAAAAAACTAATAACACTGTTGACAAATAAAATAAACATAAATTCAGCTCCCATTTATGTCAAAATCATACATTTTAGTTAAGGTCTAGACAGAATGCATCCTCTTCATAAACACTGAACAACCTTCATATATCTTCATGTAAGAAAAATCTTTAATTTATAACTATTTAAAAAGAAAGCTTGTCCTAGTTTTTACAAGGAAAGAAAGCCTTTGCAGTTTTAAGAATTATCAAAATGTCAGCTTTTGGAAATGTAGATTACATATATAAAACTAATATTTTGCTGTTTTTTTACTATAATATAATTGGTTTAAAAAAGTCGCAAAAGTTACTTCAAAGCTGTGCTTTTATTTTTTATACTAGGAAAGATATATGTGTAAATAGAGAAAGGTTGATAATTAGATGATTTTGAAATGGTTTATAACTAGCTACATCGACAGCCTCCACAATTAATTTGTGATTGCCACATATATACAGAAACTTCTGGGTAAAAGTAAATTGGTGTTTAGGAAGAGTGTTCATTCACTTAACTCATGTATGATGTTTGTGACCATTTTTTTTAAAACTCAGGAATATACACTTGTTAATATGACTCCTTTCACTTAAACTTATATTTTATATGTTTTTCCTATTACATTCATAAGCACAACTGGATCATTAAAATTATTTGTATATAACATGAAGACTTCTTTATTTTAAAATTTTACTTGTTTTACACTTAATGATCTTGCCTATAAGAGCTTTTACAGTTTTCCACCTCTTTTTTTCAATGTTAGCTAATCTATTATGGAGTTCTAGGTTCTTCTTTTCCGCTTATCTCCAAACAGACTTTTCAGCATATAAACCTGAATGGTTGACACCACCACCATGACCACGAAATTAACCATGGACCAGAAATTGACTCTGCCAAAGTTGCTTTCTTGAATGTTTTGATCACGAGCTTCAAATGCTCTAAGGACAGTTTGTGTATTACCACTTTTGCTTAGTCTGAACTTGATGCTGTTGATGGCTTCCACGATGTCTTCCATTTTCATTTTCAGCATATCTGTGTCAGTAATATACTGTTTCCAGTCTTCTTGTTCTTGGGCCTGTTCTCCCATATAATCCAGGATGAGCTCAAACAAAATTACCTTCTCAGAAACGGTGCTGAATTATTATCAAAGCAGAACATGTACGCACCAACTTCCGTCTCAACCATGTGAACCCCATCTGATTTTCTTCGTTCAAAAACTAAAATTTTCCCTTCTGGACAGGCAAGATGGAAATCAATATCTAATTCTGCACCATCTAAAACCTGGTACTCGATGTCCAGGGAGGACTTCGGCGGCATGGTCTGGTAGAAGCACTCCTTGTGCCCCCGGCAGGGTGAAGTTGAAGTCGCTGTCCAGCGAGGGCGTGAAGCCTGCCGCCCCCCCCCCCCCACAGCAGCCCAGTGGGCAGAGCAGCCAGGAGGACCGCGGGGAAGGGCAGCCAGGTCGCGTCGCCCAACCCTGCCTGTCCGGGCGGCCTCGGACACCTGAAAGCCCTGTGGGAGGAAGGGAGGGACCGGGCTCTTAGCTCCCTGAACTCCTCAAGTCAGAGAAATCGGAAGAAAGTTGAGGCAGCCACAGCAGGGACGGCGGCTGCACGCTCTCCTTGGGAATGGGGAGCGCTGTCCTCCACCAACCTTAGTAATTCTTAAAAAACTCTCTGAGCATAGTAAATGTGCTATACAATACAGAAGAGGGGGAAATCATTGCAAATACCATGTGCTGGTCAAGGGCACCTTGGCTTTAGCTTAGCTGCACGTGAAGGCTCACACAAAGTCCTAAGTAGAAAAGCATCTTTCACTCCCAGGTATGTTGAGCATATGGCTCTGGCACTAGGCTTCTTCAGCGCACCTCTCATAAGCCCTGCCAACCTCTGCATCCTCCCTCTGCTCCCGTTTTCCCTCTGCCTGCAGCAACTTCTCTTCCACTTGCCAGCTTTAGGCTCTCTCCTCCGAGGAATCCCTTACTACTCTAGTCCTTGGTGATCCCTAATTTGCTCTGTACTTGTCTTTATTTTTATTTATTTATATATTTTATTGACAGCTTCTATAATTACAGACAATAAACCATGGTAATTCCCTCCTCACACTGTGTCTTTGCAACTCCATTCTCCATCATATTCCCCCCTCAATCAGTCTCTCTTTTATTTTGATGTCATCATCTTTTCCTCCCATTGTGATGGTCTTGTGTAGGTAGTGACAGGCACTGCTAGATCATGGATATCCAGATCATTTTGTGTCTGGAGGAGTGCATTGTAAGCAGTCCTACCCTTCCTTTGGTTCTTACATTTTTTTCTGCCACCTCTTCCACAATGGACCCTAAGCCTTGGAAGGTATGATAGAGATATTTCAGTGTTGAGCACTCCTCTGTCACTTCATTTCAGCACCATGGTGCCTTCTGAGTCATCCCAAGGTCACCACCATCTGAAAAGAGAAGCTTCTCTCACCAAAGGTGAGAGTAGCATTAATACATGGGTGTGGACATTAAGAAAGGTGCTCAGCGGGCACTTTGGTGAACATAGTATATACATTTAGCCAGACACCAGCAGACATTACACCCCTAAGGCTCATGACTTCCCTCATCATAGGTTTTCAGTATCAGACATGTATTCCCTCCCATGGAGTGTGCCTCCAGTCCAATTAGAGAGCAGTTTGTTTTCCCCATAACAGACATGCCACTATTGCACTTGTTGGCTCATTTGGCCTGGCTGGCAAAATTTAAGGCTTTCAGTGTCCACTGTTGCTTATCTCCACTGGTGATTTCTCTCTCTCTCCCATTGAACTGCTTGCAGCATTTTTTTTTTTTTGTTTTTCCAGCTTTCTGTCAGCTGGTTTATACAGAGGAGGTTTTCAGCTCAGCTCTCGCAGGATTTCTCAGTGACTGTGCAGCCCAAGTATGTGGAGTCTTTAGCAATAGGGTCTTACCATTTATTCCTGGTGGGAAACCAAGAGGCTTGGCAATGGCCTGTAATGTTTTGGGGGCATCAGGGACCTCCCTGGCCAACAATTCACTAGAAGGTATACCTTTCCTGGTACTGAAAATTTTCTAGTAAGAATCTGTGGCTTCTGGGTGTGCCATTGTCCAAAAAAGTAGTTTTTCATATGACTTATTCATACCCGCTTAGATTTTGATTAGCCTTTCCCCCACCTTTCCTTCATTCAATCTCTTCCCCTGGCCTCACTTAGGCCTTTTCACCCCCATTAATCTGTTTTACTTACATATATACAATACCATCGTCATAAGTCCTCCCTCTCTCCCTTTCTATTCCCTTTCTAGCCCCTTTCTATCTTACTGGCCTCTGCCTACTGAGTTTTATTCCAACTCACATAAGAAATCCAATCATTTGTAGCTAGGAGCCACATATGAAGAGAATATGTGACGTTTGGCTTTCTGGGCCATGGTTACCTCACTAAGTATAATCCTTTCCAGATCCATCCATTTTCCTGCAAGTTTCATAATTTCGTTTTTCTTTACCACTGAGTAGAACTCCATGTGTAAATGTCCCACATCTTCATTATCCACTCATCAGTTGAGGGACATCTAGGCTGGTTCCATTTCCTAGCTATTGTGAATACAGCAGCAATAAACATGGTCGAGCAAGTATCGCTAAGGCAGTGAGATGAGTCCTTAGGATATATGCCTAGAAGTGGTATAAAATTCTTTTTTGTTTTTTGTTTTTCAAAGTAGGGTTTCCCTCTAGCCCAGGCTGACCTGGAATTCACTATGTAGTCTCAGGGTGGCCTTGAACTCATGCTCATTCTCCTATCTCTGTCTCCCAAGTGCTGGGATTAAAGGCGTGTGCCACCACACTTGGCCTTTGTCTTTTTTTTTTTTTTTTTCAGGTAAGCCCAACAGACTGGCCTTTTTTAATGCAAAAGAGAGAGAATTGGCATGCCAGGACCTCCAGCCACTGCAGTCTAACTCCAGACATGTGCACCCCCTTGTACACATGTGCAGCATTGCATGACTGCATCTCTGTGCATCTGTCTTATGTCTGACCTGGAGAGTCGAACATGAGCCCTTTTCAGGTGTCCCCCCATAAACTTCAAGTGTTCTGAATGCTAGGTTCCCAGCTGATGGCAACTTGGGAATTAACACCTCCTGGAGGCAGAGTATTGTTGGGGGCGGGCTTATGGGTATTATAGCCAGCTTCCCCTTGCCAGTGTTTGGCACACTCTCCTGTTGCTGTTGTCCACCTTATGTTGACCAGAGAGTGATGTCCACCCTCTGCTCATGCCATCGTTTTCCTGCCATCATGGAGCTTCCCCTCGAGCCTGTAAGCCAAAATAAACCTCTTTTTTCCCACAAGCTGCTCTTAGTCGGGTGATTTCTGCCAGCAATGCGAACCTGACTGCAACAGTAAAGTGGTACCGAGGAGTGGGGTTGCTGCTAGACACCTGACTGTGTGGCTTTGGCCTTTTGGAGCTGATTTTCAAGAGGAATGTGGAAGGATTTGAAATCTTGGCCTAAGACATGCCTTGCAGTGCTGTAAGTACAGCTTAATGGACTATTCTGGTCAGAGCTGAAAGACCTGAATGCAGTAAGAACTATGAACTGTGAGGTTTG
>JAEOAD010000988.1:0-159545 GCA_036365145.1 Orientallactaga sibirica | reverse complement strand
TATATCCAAACTACCACATTCCGCCCCTGGCCCCCAATATATTTAGCTCCTGGCCCCCAATAGATTTATAACTATCACACATTGTAAATTGTACTCAGTCCAATTTCAAAGGTTCTCACAGTCTTGATCAACTTAAGATAGTGAGTCCTGTAAAATCAAACAACTTAAATACTTTCAACATGTAAAGGCACAGAGTGAACATTTTAACTGGTATAAGGCATAGCAAGGAGAAACTAGAATAATGCAAACTCAACCACCATCAGAAGTCATCAAACTTCTGCAGTTCAAGTTCAATATAACCATAGACTGCCAGTCTCCAGGTTTACCAATTCCGCCCCTCCAGCTGGGCAGAGTCGCCAGGGAAAACTTTCATCCCAGTTCAACACTGCACTCCATGGTAGTCCTTTTGCACAGTCCTGGTATATCCAAAACATCTTCAGGTCTCCATGCAACCCACAGTCCATCTTCCAAAGGCTCTTCCAGCCTATTCCTGAGGGTCTTCATGCCCTGCTTCATGCCGCATCTCAGCAGCGGCTCCTGGAACCGTGTGCAACTCATGAATATGCATTTTTCATATTTCCAAAACTAATACCAGGTGTGCAGGACACAGCCATATTCTTAATCCAGGGACAAAATAAATCAGAGCCTTGAAAAGCAGGTTCCTTCTCCAGTAAACACTCTTTCCAAAAGTTTGCATTTCTAACAGTCTTTCCTCAGGCATCCTCTCCATTGTTTTAATGTAAATCAAGTCAGGCCACCTTCCTTCCACCTTCCTTAAGATTGCTAATGTGTAGACAATAGCAGCTTAACCAGTCTCAGTGCCTCTACTTTTAGCTTGCTTCAGGTTTTCCAACTTAAAAATCTTAAAATTTCAGTCCGATATCTTTAGCCAAGCACATCAGTCCATTACAAATTTAACCTTGATCAAACTTTCCGGACCTGGAGAGCGGAACGTAGCCATCCCTTATGCCAGTAGCCCAGTTCCAGCAAAGTCCTCTGTACTCTTTCCTTCCCCTTAGAAAGCTCATAAGCCAAGTCTTGAAGTTTAATACTGTCTGCACTTAGCATTCTCACATTCTCATCAGAATAGTCCATAAAACTTGGCTTACCACTCCAGAAGGCATCTTCAGTTGCAAGCACCAAGTCCATGCCCATTCCTCCAAAACAAAGGTTCCAAAAGACGAACATCCACACGGTCTGGTTCATCTCACCCCACACTCCTCGGTACCACTTTACTGTAGCAGACAGCTTCAGGTTCGCTGAGATGAACTTCCAGACCAGGCACAGTTATGGAGGAAGGGATATTATTTATTGAAGCTTACGATCCAGGGGAAGTTCCATAAAGGCAGGAAAAGCAGCCTGCTCTTCACAGGGCCAAGCAGAGAGAGCAAAAGCCAACCAGCCACCACAGCACACAGAGCAAAACTACAGCCAAAAGGTCACACATCACACTTCAGGAACTCCTGCTAGACACATTTGCATATCTTTACAATGGACTCTCAAACCATCACCACACCTTAAGACCGGGGCCCCCAGTGACCTTGCCTCTAGCAAGGTGATTGCAGATGCAAACTATAAAGTAAAACACTGAATATATTGGGGGACATATATCCAAACTACCACATACATTTGCTAATATTTGAACACAGGGATTCAAACGGAAGCTCCTCCTAAACATGTAATAAGTGAAGATGGGCCCTCAGTGAATGCTGACCAGTCCATGACCAGTATAGAACAACATGGGAGTCTCTAAACTGTGACTTTCAACCACTAAAAAGCAGCTTCATGATTTCATGCCTGTTATGGAGCATCGTGATATTCTCAAATATGGGATATTGTCTTATAAGAAGCAACTGCATGATTTGGATACAAGATGCTGTTGTTTTTTTTAAAAGATTTTTTTCAATTTTTATTTATTTGCAAAGAAAGAGAGAGAGAGAGAGAGAGAGAGGCAAACAGAGAGAGAATAGGCATCTCAGGGCCTCTAGACACTGCAAACAAACTTCAGATGCATGTGCCCCTCATGCATCTGGCTTATGTGGGTGCTGGAGAATCAAACCGGCATCATTTGGCTTTGAAGGCAAATGCCTTAACCACTAAGTCAAAGAGATGCTGTTTTATGTTTAGGTATAGATTGATTCAATATAAAAATAAATACAACATAGGCCAACAATTTTAGATCAAATAGAGAGGTTCTATTACCTCTAAAAGTATTTGAAAGTTGTGAGTACAATTTCAGTTGTTTGGGATGAAGTCTTTCCACATCAAAGCTTAGGTTACTTGCTCAGAACAGTAGCTGGAAAGCCAGACATGGTGGTGCATACCTTTAATATCAGCACTTGGAAGGCAGAGATAGGAGTTCAAGGCCAGACTAGGACTACAGAGTGAGTTGTTCCCAATCAGCATGGGCTAGAGTGAGACTCTGCTTCAAAAAAAAACAGTAATTGGAGAAATTTTCAAGGAAGATTTTCATAGCTGTCACATTTATAAATAAGATATATATAATTCCTGTGATGATCAAAGGTTAAGGATCAGGATCACCCACAGAAAGCTTTGCCTTAACATAATAGGATTGAAAAATGTGTTGTCGTTTTTTTAAACTTTAAGTTTTGTATTTTATATGGTAATGTCTTGCTGTAGCCTGGGCTAACCAGGAATTCACTGTATAGTCTCAGGCTCACCTCAGACTCACAGTGATCCTCCTTCCTCAGCCTCTGGAGTGCTGGGATTAAAGGAATGAGCCATCATGCCCAATAGAATGTATTATTTTATAAATGTTGATGTTTGTTTTAGTTTTTTTCATATTGACACTTTTTTGTTGACAACTTCCTTAGTTATAGCTAATAAACCATAGTTTTTCCCTCCTTCCTCCCACTTTCCTTTTGCAACTCCAATCTCTATCATACCCTTTCCCCCTCTCAATCAGTATCTTTTGTTTTGATGTCATCTTTTCCTCATATTATGATGGTCTTGTGTAGGTAGTGTTAGGCACTGTGACGCCCCCTTGTGCATCTGGCTAATGTGGGTCCTGGGGAAGCAAACCTGGGTCCTTTGGCTTTGCAGGAAAACACCTTAACTGCTAAGCCATCCCTCCAGCCCAGTTATTTTTTTAATATTAAATTTTATTTATTTATTTGAGAGAGAGGGAAAGAGGCAAGGAGAGAGAGAGAATGGGCATGCCAGGGTATCCAGCCACACACATGGGCCCACTTGGTATATCTGGCTTATGTTGGTCCTGGGGAATCAGAACTGTGTGCTTTGGCTTCACAGGCAAGTGCCTACATTGCTGCACCATCTCTCCAACCCAGAAACTGATATTTTTTACCATTGTACTACAACCCAGGGAGAGAGTATAAACTTTTTTTTTTGGTTTGTTGAGGTAGACTTTTGCTGTAGCCCAAGCTTACCTGGAATTCACTGTGTAGCCTCATGGTGGCCTTGAACTCACTGCAATCCTTCTACCTCTTCCTCCTGAGTGCTGGGATTAAAGGCATGTGCCACCATACCTGGCTTTAATTTTTTTTTCATCTCTCCCTCCCAAGTTTATTAATTAACATGAAACTGAATGACTCACAAGCTTCACCCTCACTAGAATTATTCAATTTGCATATGTTGCATATACTGTAATAACAATATTTTCCATTCTCCAGATCAAGCCCAGACCCTTCTATGTGCTACACAAATGATTTACCATTGAGCTACATCCCTAGTCCACTAAGAATTTTCATAACCAAGTAACTCTGTGACTTTTCTTGGGTGACCTTTTTGGGGGGCTTTTTTTAATTTTTGGTTTTTCTTTGTTTTTGAAGGTAGGGTCTCACTCTAGCCAGGCTGATCTGGAATTCACTCTGTATTCTCAGGGTGGCCTCAAACTCATGGTGAGCCTCCTACCTCTGCCTCCCAAGTGCTGTAATTAAAGGCATGTGCCACCATGCCTGGACTTTTTTTTTTTTTTAATTATTGACAACTTCTGTACTTACAGACAATAAACCAGATATTTCCCTCCCCTCCACCACTTTCTCCTTCACAACTCTGCTTTCCTTCATATCCCCCCTCTCCACTAGTCCCCCTTTAATTTTGATGTCATTGTCTTTTTCTCCTACAGTTATTCTTTTCTCAGGGCACCTGGAACAACTAACATGACCTATCTGGACACAGCTCTCTGATCCTTTCACTGGGACTATACTGACTATAGAATTGGACAAGGTAACTTGTTTGGCAATGGGCTCAGTCAGCCACAGTGGTTTTTAGAACCGCTTTCCCCCATTGCACTTCTCTGCCTGTCACTCAACATCAACAGGGAGCAGAGAGGCAAAAGAGGCAGGTAGATGAGGGAAATAAGCTGAGTGTGGTGGTGCATGCTTTAATCCCAGCACTCAGGAGGCTGAGGTAGGAGCATCACTGTGATTTCAAGGCCTGCCTGAGACTACATGTGAGTTCTAGGTCAGCCTGGGCTAGGCAAAAAAGTAGGGGGTTGTAATAGGAAGGAAGTGGAAGTTGCTGTCTTGATTGTGGGTAATGAGCCTAGGTGGAAACTGATGCAGGGCCTGGGATGGTGTGTGCTTCCAGGGGATGGTGCTTGGGGAGAGGCACACCAGGTTCTCAACTGTGGCTATGTTAACATCAGGCCCCCATAGGGATACATGTCTACTACCTATCCCTAGTGCCTCACCCTAAAGTTTGTCCATAAACATGGTCAGGTAGATTGTGAAGTTGATGCGCCCTTGGTCCTCTTCACTACGGCATCCAACTCCTCATTTTTGACATTGGTGCAACCTGGAGGAGGGAGGTGGAGCAGGAGCATGATGGGCACAGAAGAACACTAAGCTCACAAGCCCATCAATCAGTGCCCTTACCTTGGTATTTCCCCAGTCTCCTATTGCTTATTGGTAGCCTGCAACACCTCCCCTCAGCTTTTCCTCATGTCCTCCTTGTCAATGAAGCCATCCTGATTGTGCTCCATGATGGTGAAGTCCTGACAGAGACATGAGCCCTGAGCAGCCTACCGAGTCCAGATGGCCACACACACTTCACCAAGAGTGCTCACCTGACATCTGCTGCCAAAAGAACCTCAGTTCAGACTCCTCCTTCCCTGAGCTCTGGGATCCACTCTCTCTGAGTGCTTACTGTAATTCAGCATGTGGGAAGGCTCCATACTCAGCCCCTCATTTCAAGACTACACCAACCCTAAGAGGGAAGCTGAGGCTCAGAGAGGGAAAGGCCTTGCTTGAGGTTACACAACAAACACTCAGCAATATGTAAAGGGGGCAGCAAGTGACATCTCCAGGCAAGGTGACATGCCATGACAGCCATGGAGAATGATGACAGCATGTGCAGCCACTGAGGTCTCCTTGAATAATTTTCTTTTAGAAATATTTTTATTCATTTATTTGAATGGGAGAGAGTGAGAATGGGGGTAGCAGGATGCATGAGGGTTTCTTGCCACTGTGAACAAACTCCAGATGCACACGGCACTTTGTGCATATGGCTTCATGTTGACAGTGAGGAATTAAATCCAGGTCTCAGGCTTTGCAAGCAAGCACCTTACCTGCTGAACTATCTCTTCAGCCCTCCTTGAATAATTTCATGTGTTCTGTTAATACCCTCAAAGGCCCTCTCAATCTCTTTAAACCCCTGTTTCTGAATCTGATTGAACATTGAGAAGACACTGGGGCAGGCTTCAACTTCTGCTCTCTTCCAAGTTTTGCTTGATAACTGTAGGGGACCAGCTGCCACTTTGTCAAGAGTTCAGATAGAACCAGAGCCAGGATTCAAGTCTCAAAGCATCAAAGCAAAGCCAGGATAATAAGGACATTTCTCAACCCAGGCCAGAAGTCTGCAGTGTGTCCAGCATGCAGGCCTGGGTTTGCCTGCTGCAGATCCAGTCATTTCATCCCTGCCCAGGCCACTTTTCTCTGTGGCCCAGATGGGCTCATTACTGATGTTGGCTCCTAGGGAGGGTTTCTTGTCCCTACTCCTGCCATCCTCTGCTCAGCTGGAATCTGGCCTGTTCAGCTGCTAAAAGTTTTCACACTATTCTCAGCATAAGCTTTGGGTTTTTTCTTCTACAAAATCCATCCATGGACAGGATCTCAGGGTGACTCTTCTTGGCTTCCTGGGTCTCCTACTCACTCTAAACCTGCTTTAACCAGATTTCTTTCCCAGAATCTGCTTCTGTCACCCAAGGATGCTTTTTTGTTAAGAATGTGGTAGATAGGCTGGAAAAATGGCTTACTGGCAAAGGTGCTTGCCTGCAAAGCCTAACAACCCATGTTTGATTCCTCACACTCACCTAAAGCCAGATGTACTGAAAGACCCAGGCCAGAGTAGCACCATGACAGGCCTCAGTCCCTCTGTAGGCCACAGGGGCGAGTTCCCAGAATCAAGGGAAGAACAAGCAGTACCAGGAAAAACCATAAACTTGCTGTGTGAGCATGACTCAACATTCTTGCGGTCCTGGGCTGGATGGCCCAATAAGATCCACCATCTCAGAGTTTTGTAAATGTCAACCAACCAAATGAATGTAACTGTGCACGCCAACCTGTTCAAATGTAACCGCCGTTTGCTAAGCCAATTAAGCTTGAAATTCCCCTAGACCTAGCCCACCAAAATCCTAAGACCAATCAAGAACCCCAAGTACAGTTAATGTTCAAATTAGCCAATCATGTAGTTGCATAGGTGATGGTCCCCTCCCCCTTGCTCAAACCTCAATAAAAAGCCCACCATTCTGATTTTCCGGGCTCTTGCATAGATCCACTGCGTTGGTGAAGGCAAGAGACTGAGCTTAAGCCCGAGTAAAGCTCTTTGCGTTTGCATACATGTTTGGTCTTCCTTGGTGGTCACTGGGGGCACTGTGAACTAGTCATTACAGTACAAAGTGACACATGTGTCTGTAGTTCATTTTTAGTGGATGAGGGCCCTGGAGTGCCTAGCTTGTCTGTCTGTTTCTCTTCTCTCTACCTCTCTGTATCAGACAGGTTCAGGTTTGCTGAGATGAACCTTCAGACCAGGCACAGTTATGGAGGAAGGGATTTATTGAAGCTTACAGATCCAGGGGAAGTTCCATAATGACAAAAGAAGCTGGCCTGCCTTCACAGGACCAAACAGAGAGCAAAGCCACAAGCCAAAAGCCACACAGCACAGCACACCTCAGGAACTGCAGCTAAGGCACACCTTGCATATCTTTAGATTGAAATTTCACCCACCACCACCACACCTTAAGATCTTCCCAGTGATACTGCCTCCAGCCAGGTGGCTGCAGATGCAAATTACAAACTAATAAAACACTGAATGTCTTGGGGATGATCTATTCAAATTACCACATACTCTCTCTGCTTGCAAAATTTTAAAAATTTAAAAATAAAAACTGATGTGTGTGTGTGGATGTGTATTTGTATGTTCATGTGTGTGCAGTGCATGTGTGTATATAAGTATACATGCACACGGGTGGTGGGGATAAAAGACAACTTTGTGGGTTATTACCAGGAATAACATTGGCAGTTTTTGAGATAGCGTCTCCCACTGGCCTGGAACTCACCAAACAGGTTAGTCTGGACAGCCACTCAGCCCCAGGGACTCTCCTATATCTCCCCCCAGAGTTAAGATTACAAGCCTGCAGCATTATGCCTGGCTCTTTTATATTGGTTCTGGGGATCAAACCCAGGTAGTTAGGCTTACAAGGCAAACACTACCTAATAAGCCTTGCCCCCAAGAACATTTTTTGGGACCAGGTCTTGATATACATATCCCGGGCTGGCTTTAAACTCATGATGCTCCTTGTCATCTGCACAGCTCCCCAGGCCCCCTCCTGTCACAAGGGTTTAACTCAGTAGTCAAGGGGCAGATTATGTTAATTCAATTGCCAAACCTTATTCACTCTTCACACATGTCAATTAAACCAAGTCCCTTTCTTCCTTTGTTCTTTCAAGTACCTTGTTGTCCTATCCCTAACCCCCTGGGGCCCTGGTCAGTCTCTTTCCTTGGCCCCGGGTTGCCATGTTGATGTTGTCACTGCTGGGTGAGTGCAACTTATCAGAGCATCCAGTCTCTGGTTGCCATGGTGATCTTGAAGTTGCTGAGTGAGTGCCCCATTTACTTCTAACTATTGCTTCTAATATTCCTCATTACTTCTAACTATTCTAACAGTCACCACTTTACTTCTAACTATTGCTCCTAACACCTTCTCCAAGAAGTCTTTCTGGATCCCAGTCCACTTCCCATCACTGCCATTGCCCAGGCCCACATCATTCCTCCACATGTCTGCCTCCAAGTTTAGAGACCTCGAGAATAAGATCCATTGTGCCCATGTCTGCCTGGACTTAGCTCTGTGCTGTGATCACATCAAATTTGTAATCAGCTGCTCAGAATCCTGGTTTCACTACACCACACATGAAGCTGTGCCTCCCATGTCACTAGCCTGACTTCCTGCTTCTAGATGTTTCTTCCAAAATACCCTGTGTCCAAGAGCCACTTTCCTCCCTACACTGGGCATTCACCAAGTGCGTTGTCTCCAGAGCCCACTAGGGACCTTTCCCTAGAAACCATCATTCCAGCCCACAGCCTTAAACACACAGAGAGGAATACCTGGGATCAGTGCCCTTATCCCAGCCTTCAATGTCCTCCCTGGCCAAGCCCTGTCTAGTTTCCCCAGTAGTGGCTTTCCCCAAATTCCTCCTCTCCACTCAAGCACATGTGTGGTCTTCCAAGTTCCTTTTTTCTCCTCTTCACTTCCCTCAGACTCCTGGGCCTGGTAGGAGCAGCAGAGCCCAGCTACTTGTAATTAACCTTTACTGAGTGCTTTGTCTCTGCTATTCCTTTGAAAGGGGGCTGACAGAGCAGCCAAGGCCATGCCACTAGGATGCTGTAAAGCTTCTATACTATTTATAAATCCCTTCAGACATCATAAAGATAGGATCTTCCCTGTGGGGTTCATCTCTTGTGACTATATATAATGTAATTATATATGCATTCTACACTGATTAATAAAAAATAATCACTTCTGTTTGTGAGATATTTTACCTGTTCTTGGGGCTGCTTTCCATCTCATCACTCCTAGCATGTGCACGTGCAAACACACACACACACACACACACTTTTCCATCCCAGCTTCTCATATCTATCTCTTTCTTTTTTTGTGCCAGAACTTTGCAAGGGTGGAAGGCGATATTTTAATCCTGACTGCACAAGGGAAACATGAGATGCAGTCCTCACCAGGCCTCTGAGCGCCTAGTAGGCCAAAGGTAAAGGTAGGAAGGGAAGAAAAGAGGAAAGGAAGGCAGAAGAGGAGGGGAAAGGGAAGAGAAGAAAGGAAGGAATGAGGGAAAAGAGAGGGAAAGGGAGGAGAAGAATAGGAAGAAAGGGAGAAAACGAGGGGAAAGGGTGTTAAGTGGCAGGATGAAAGGGTGAGAAAAGAGCAGGAAAATGAGGGGAAGAATGGAAACAAGGAGAAAGAAAGGTTGGCATGACTAAGGGAGAGAAGAAAGAATGGGAAAGAAGAGGGGTTAAGGGAGAAGAATAGAACAAAGGAAGGAAGGAAGGAAGGAAGGAAGGAAGGAAGGAAGGAAGGAAGGGGCAGTGTCAATCCCCATGGACTGACCATAATGTTTCAGGCACATACAGTGGGCCTTATGGGATCTTCTGGCCCCAGGAGTCTCACCATCACACCAGGCCTCCTCAGGCCCCAGGAGTCCAGCACCTGTTCTCTGGGTAAGCTTGTATACGTGTGTGGGGAGGGACAAACTCTGTGAGCCTGCAAAGCTGCTGCTTTATTTTAGCTGAACCATAGGTACTAGGAGCCCCTGCATCTGCTCTCTGGGTATGTGTGGGGTGGGACACAAGCTGTGTGAGCTGCAAAGTCCCTCCTTCAGCACAGCTGCACCCCCGTGTCCATGCAAAAGACACAGCTCTCACCTCAAAGGGGATTAGAGATAGTTTAGTCCAGGGCCAAATATGAGTGACCATGGCCCAGGAACACAGATTAAGGTTACCCAAAATTCCCTGTCCAAATGTGTTAACAATGTGTCCAAATGTGTTCACAAGGTTTTCATAGTTACATAAACAAATCATAAATCCAGGCACTTTTCAAATACATTGGTTGACCATCAGGTTGGCAGGTTTTAGCAAAGCAACGAAATCTCCACCATAGGCTTCACATGCTATCTGATGACATTCTTAGCCCTTGGGTTGGTGGAAGCTGGTGGTCTGTCAGTACACACAGCTGCACCTCAGGTCCCAGAAGCTCCTGCGTCTGCTCTCTTGAGTGTTTTGGGGCCACACAAGCTCTATTAGCTGCAAGGTCCCTGCTCCAGTACAGCTGCAGCCCACTCATCTTCTGCCAGCCGCCCCCCCTCCTGACTGATGGGCGCCTCCGGCCTCCCCCGTGTTGTAGGCAGATGATTCTGCCCGTGACATCACAATGCTGTGGCTCACCCAGAGCATCCTTAGGGAAATTGTAAACTTTAAAATGGTGGGATCAGTGAAGTTCTTTCTCCTGAGCCTCTCTCCAGCATCTCTGTAGGGCAGAAAAGGTGGCAGTGGCGGTGTTGTGTCTGTGTGCCAGGGAAACCGCTCAGCAGATTGTAAACTGAAAGGCAGGACAGCGTGAGCAGTGCGGAGGAAGTAGCAGAGTTCATTTTCCGGAGCCTCCATCTTGTGGGACGGCAGAGGAGGCGGTCATGGCGAGTCTGGGGGCGAGTGAGAGTGATCGGCAGCAGGTAGGAGGATCACGCTGGGCGGAGGGGTCACAGGCTCCCTGGAAGGCGCTTTGAGAAAGCCAGGCAAAGGGCTGGCAGGGCCCACATCCAGCTCCAGCGAACCGCCCTGGAACATGAGCCCAAACCCACACAGACCACACACACGCAGGCACGCATGCACGCACGCGCGCACGCGCGCTGCCACAAACAGTTTTGGGCCTGGTGCACTCCGGTGACCCCAGTGGGAGGCTGAGGTAGGAGCTTCCAGGTTTGAGGGCAGACTGGACTACATAGAGCCTACGTCAAAACAGAAGAGCAAAAAGGAAAGCAGAGGGGGAGGAAAAAAGGGGGCAAAGGAAAGAGTGTGGAAAGTGTGGATAAGGTGATCTAGAGTGAGTGTAGTGAACATGGCTTGGTGGCACATTTTATCTCATGCCTCCACCTGCCAGGTACTGAGTTTACAGGTATGTGTCACTACACCGGGTTACTTTGACCCAGCCTGTGTTATAGGAGACCCTATTTCAAAATCAAACAAAGAAAAACCACACAGAGAACAAGGAGTGTATGGAGGGCAAGGCCAGGGCAGCAGAGCCTGAGTGGACTCCATGGAAACTGTACAGGCCCGTGAGTTCTGAGCACACCTCTCTTTGCAGGCATCTGTTCTCATCTCTTCTGGCCATTTGGACAATTTTCATTTTCTTGTATGCAACCATCCTCTTCTTCAACTGTTTTTTTACTACTTTTTCCATTTTGATATTTTTCATATAAATATTTTATAATTTATTTGAGAGAGATATAGAGAAAAACACAGAGAGAGAAGAGCTATGGAGGGTAAGAATGGGCACACCAGGGCTTCCAGCCATGCAAATGAACTACAGATGCATGCACCACCTTGTGCATCTGTCTTACATGGGTCCTGGGGAATTGAACCTGGATCCTTTGGCTTTGCCTTAACTTCTAGGTGCCTTAACTACTAGGCAATCCCTGTAGCCCACATTTTGATATTTTAATACATATTTATAATGTATTTTGATGCTATTCCTAGAAAATCTACCATCTTTCCAGTTTCCACCTCTCATTAATGCACTTCTTCATTCCTATGACTCCCCATCTTAATTTTGTTCCCTTTAAAAAAGTTTATTATTATTATTAACAACATGGGTTTTCTGTTTTGTTTTGTGTTTTCAAGGTAGGGTCTCGCTCTAGCTCAGGCTGACCTGGAATTCACTATGTAGTCTCAGGGTGGCCTCAAACTCATGGCGATCCTTCCACCTCTGCCTCCCGGGTGCTGGGATTAAAGGTGTGCGCCACCACGCCTGGCTCTTATTATTATTAACAACATGGTTTTTTTTTTTTTTTTTTTTCGAGGTAGGGTCTCACTCTGGTCCAGGCTGACCTGGAATTAACTATGTAGTCTCAGAGTGGCCTCGAACTCACGGCAATCCTCCTACCTCTGCCTCCCGAGTGCTGGGATTAAAGGTGTGCGCCATTCCATTAGGGACGCTCCTCAGAAGAATTGCCAATATTCTTTATTACTTTTTTCTAACCCCACTGAGTTAAATTAGGGTTTCTTGCATGAGCATGGTGATTTAACAGGATGGGCAACTTATCAGTAGGTACACAACTGATGAACATGACTCCCCTTTCTCAGCAATCACTAGGTGCAATGAGCTTCTCTAGAGGTGTGGAGTCACATGTATCCTTCCCCCATGAAGGTGATGTATTGACAGACTCAATCTTTGCAGTAAATTTAAGCTGCTATAAATTCATGGGTGTAATGACTATGTGTACCCCAAAACAGCATTTCAGAGCGCTCCTCCCCACCATACAGGAATCTCTGTAATACTCAGGAAGTTAGAGAAACCATGCTTAGTAACTGGACAAAACTTGAAAATCTCAGAAAGCCCCTTAAATTCACAAGCTTCACAAGCTCCCTCCACAAGGTTATATAAATAGTAACAATGTCTGGGAAGAGGAGACATTCCAAATGGTCAAGCCCCCTTTCATTTCACAAGCATCTCCAGGGATACAGCTTTCCTGAGTTGTCACCCATGGAAGGTGGGATTTTTACTGATGCAGGTACTTTCCAGTCATGCATGTGCCTGTAAATATCCTCTCATCCATATTCCTTAAATAACCCCAGTATACTCACTGACTCACTGGGCTGGACTTAAATGGCATTATTTCTTTGGTCTGTCATTGGCATCTTATTTGGGGTGAATAAATATTTGCTCACATCTCTGCAGAAGTTGAAGCAATGAGAGTTTGGCTGTGCTATGGAGATGTGTATACTTTTACAGGACATTGCCCAGGACTAAGGAGAGGAGGAGACTATTCCCTTGTCTTTCTTGCCTTCAGTGCTTGGTGCATACCTTTGGTCTCCCTCACAGCTGAGCCCCGTGTGCAGGGAGTAATAATGTCAGAACACTTCATGTTCTGTATACGCATCAAGCCTTGTGTTGCTGGCCTCCATGCACTCTCTCTCCAGAAGGCAAAGCAGTTTTACTCTTATTTGGAGCTAAATTGGAGTAACTGTCAGTGCTTATCCTCTGTTCCTGGCTATCACACCCAGGGTCTAGTGTGTGCTAAGCAAGTTCTTTTGCACTGAGCTACACCATTGGCTCTTTTTATTTTTATTTAGAGGTGAGGTCGCATTATGTATCACTGGCTGGCCTCCAACTCAGGATGCTCCTGCCTCACTCTTCTCAATGGGAATTATAGTGGTGAACAGTGATGCTCATCTTCCTCTGACATATACTCTTTTTTTAAAAAATTTATTTACAAGGAGAAAGGGAATGTGCATGCCAGGGCCTGTAGCCACTGTAGATAAACTCCAGATGCATGTGATCTTTTGCGTGTCTGTCTTTATATGGGTACAGGGGAATTGAACCTGAGTTGTTAGGTTTTACAGGCAAGTGCATTTACCACTGAACCATCTCTCCAGCCCCAATACATATATTAAAAAAACATTTTATTTATTTATTTATTTATTTATTTATTTTTGGTTTTTCGAGGTAGGGTCTCACTCTGGTCCAGGCTGACCTGGAATTAACTATGTAGTCTCAGGGTGGCCTCGAACTCTTGGCAATCCTCCTACCTCTGCCTCCCGAGTGCTGGGATTAAAGGTGTGCGCCACCACGCCTGGCACATTTTATTTATTTGTGAGCGGGGAGAATGAGGGTCTATAACCACTGCAAATGAATGCCTCCAGATGCATGCACCTCTGGGGTGTTTGATTCAGGTGTCCCTCATAAAATTAGGTGTTCAGACTGCTAGGTTCCCAGATGATGGATATTTGGAAATTAAAGCTCCCTGGTGGCAGTGTATTGTTGGGGGTATTATAACCAGTTTCCCATTGCTGGTGTTTGGCCCACTCTTCTGTTGCTGTTGTCCATCTGATGTTGGTCAGTAGGTGTTGTCCATCTTTCCTCATGCTGTCATTTTTCCTCTGCCATCATGGAGCTTGCCCTTGAGTTTGTAAGCGAAAGCAAAGTCTTTTGTTTTTTCCCTACCAGCTGCTCTTGGTCAGGTGCTTTCTGCCAGCAATGTGAACCTGACTAAAACAGCCACCTTGTGTACCTGGCTTATGTGGCTTATTGGGTAAATGAACCTGGGTCCTTAGGCTTCACAGGAAAGTGCCTTAATTTGTAAGCCATCTCTCCAGCCCCATTACATATATTCTCATAGATGGTGGTGGCTATCCATTGAATGTGATGTTTAGGATGGTTAATATGTACTTCAGTTTATGTCAGTATGTTAAAAACACACATAATATCAAACTTATCCTTTAAATCATTTTAAGTAGAAAGTTCTGGGGCTTGAAATATATAAGCATCACAACCATCTATCTCCTGAGCTTTTTTCAGCTTCCCAAAAAGGAACATGCCTTGACCATGTATGATTTGACAGTATAATCTGTACATAATCATCCTTGCTTTAACATGTATGGAAGGTTTGGGATGTGGCTCAGTTGGTAGAGTGCTTGACTAGCATGCACGAAGCCCATGTGATGGTGCTGCCCACAGTTAGGTGGGTTCTCTTATGTGGTATTATGCTCATTCCTGCTGCAGTTCTCACTCCTCTTTATTAGCCAGAGCAGAAAACAGTGTCCCACTCCATCATTCTTTCCCATGTTCTCATTTTGAACTGGATTCTCTTGAAAGATAGGCACTTTTCCATGAGCCCAGTGGGAGTCTCTGATCTCTGCTCCCCTTTATAGGACTGGGGTTACAGATTTTCTTGGACTTTCCCAGCTGTTTCTGTGGGATCTGGAGATTCAAACATGAACTCTTTAGGCCCTCCTGTATCCTCATATTTGCAGAGAAAGTGCACATAATCTCTAAGCTACCTCTTCATTCCTCATACTTAAACTGTATATAAATGCTGGGGTGGGGCTTTGTGAGTCCTGCCCTCTAGTTACAGTAACTGAATCCATGAAGAGGTGGAGAGCTGCGTGAACCTTCCTCTCCTCCATGGTGGAAGGTTACAGGCCACAGTCATTGATCGTTCAAAGGACAGTGGTTCTTCCTTGTATGGAGGACAGCTGTCCACACTAAGGTTTTTTCCAAGCTTCACTCCTCTCTCAACCCCTTTATCACAGTTTTTTCTCATCTCTTGCTTTAACTGTCAGCTTGAATTACCATCACTTCACACCCAATTCTATGAATTTATTTTGAATGATTTTCACCATTCCCCTCACCCCCGGTCTCAAGAAAAGGCATCTTTGAAAGTTCGTTTTGGTAATTTCAAGAGAACATCCTTACACCTTCTCAGGGACTGTCATTACCTTAGACCCTTTCTGCCCAGTCCTCAGCTTCTGCTGCTCTATAGAATCCTTCCATACTGTATGAAACAGGCTCTCACCTGTGATGGCTGCAGCTCTTCACAGTGGAGCTCCTTGAAAGAGTTAGGCCTCTTCACCACTGCCTCCCTTCCTGCCTCTAATTCCCTTCATCTCCCACATATTGAGGTTGGGACCCATGTGACATTTAGAAGAATGATGCACTTGCTTTTGCAAAGCAACCATAATTTTGGGGTGTTTTGTTTATCGTTTATATTTATTTATTTATTTATTTATTTATTTATTTATTTATTTATTTATTTGATTTTTTGAGGTAGGGTCTCACTTTAGCTCAGACTGACCTGGAATTCACTCTGTATTCTAAGGGTGGCCTTGAACTCATGGTGATCCTCCTACCCCTGCTTCCTGAGTGCTGGGATTAATGGCGTGTGCCACCATGCCCAACTATCATTTCTTTTTGAGACAGGGTATTAAGTAGCTCAGTCTGCCTCAACCTCAATATGTAGCCAAAGATTGCCTTGAACGTTATTTTCTAAATATTTATTTATTTATTTATTTATTTATTTATTTATTTATTTATTTATGAGAAAGAATGAGGTAGGGAGGGAGAGATAAATAGAGAAAGAATATGGGTGAATGGTGCACTAGCATCTCTAACCACTCAAATGAACACCAGATACTTGTGCCACCTAATACACTTGGCTTTATGTGGGTCCTGGGGGATTGAACCTGGGTTATTTGCTTTGCCAGAAAGCACATTAACTACTAAGCCATGTCTCCAACCCTGCCTTGAACTTTTGTTGCTCCTGTCATCACCTCTTTATTGCTGGGATTAGAGGCTGAAAACAGCACTTCCTGTTTATTTAATTACTGGCTATTGAACTCAAGGCTCATGCGTGTTAGGCAAGCCCTCTATGGACTGACCACAGCCTCAGCCTTGTTTGATTCTTTTTCTGTTTTCCATTTAAGTGGTTTATCTCATCCTGATTTAATTTTGGTAGGTCATATATATTTAAAAAGTCATATATTCATTTCAGATTTAGGCGTGGTTTCCCCTTTTAGCTTGGGATGCCCTGGCTGTCTGATGTCTGGTGTCTGGTGTCTGGTTTCCCTCCCTTTTGTTTTCCTTTTCACTGTCATCCCTGTAAGAAGGACAGGAGGGCAAGAAGCAGATTATTATGGGTGACTTGTCATGACTATGGGGTTGTAAGGAGTGTTAAAGTACATCATTTTTATAGAATTGATTTCTTGTTTGGTGAGTCAGAGTACACAATTGGGCAGACCTGGAGCTATGATTATGATGAGAAGAATACTCATCAAAGGACCCAGTAAAGAGCATAACCATGGAAACCAGTTTCCTAAACCTGACCAAAAGTTGCTCTCATATATTATCACCACACTTGATGGGCAGACTCCATGTATTCCAGTGAGGAGCGGTTAGGGATGGCAGTAAGGGGAAGATCTGTCTGCTGGAGCAGATTCCAGAGAAGTTATCAGGCAGGGCTTGAAAGGCCATTTTATTGCAGAGGAAGACTCATCCCATGGGCATCCATTGGCCAGTGGTCAGGGAGATGTTGAGATGGTTTAAGAGGTGGTCAAGGGGGGACACAACTGATGCATAGGCAATGTTGTTGGACAACTAGGGTGGCCCTGAGTGCTGAATCTGTATGGAGCACAGGATGGTCTTGTTTGGTAATTCTATATCCAAGGACATTAACATATTCATTATACTTAACAGATAGACCCGTGAGATTATTAGCTAATAGTGGACTGCAAAATAATGTTTGTTCATGTTATCAACAGTCAATTGAACCCAGACGTTTTGAGTATTTAAGAATTCCATTGAGCTGGTAGATATGCTTATGTTCAGCGTAGCCTTTGAGTAGACAGTATCTGTAGGGGCCCTTAATTCTCCACCTCCTAAAGGCCCAACTTTAAACACCTGTCAACTCTCCTCACAAAACCTCCATCAATGGGGTTAAAACCGTAATGAAACTTAAGGGTTAATCCAGGACTCAGAAAAATAAATGAGACAACTGTACCCACATACCACGTCATCCCTCGCCTTACACTCTCCTTTCCTCTGTCTCATTTACTGCAACCAATGTTACTGTCCTAGATCTTAAAGATGATTTTTTACCATCCCCCTACACCCAGGATCACATCCTCTTTTTTCTTTTACTTAGGAAGACCCAGACACCATTTTAGCTCAGCAACTCACCTGGAAAGTCCTGTTGTAAGGCTTTGGGACAGTCCCCACTACTTTGGTCAGGCCCCCAATGAGATCTCTCATCCCTAAACCTCCATCCCAGTCATCTCTTACAGTACATAGATCACTTTCTCCTATGTAGTCCCTCCCATGAAATCTGTGTTACACACGCTGCTAAAATTCCTCAATGCCTTATCTGCTTAGGGGTATTGGGTCAAAAGACAAAGTTAAGATCTGTCAGCAGACTGTTAATTACTTAGGTCATGCCCCACCCCGTGCATGAGGATATGCCATCATCCAGGGCCACCCCAACTCCCCTAAATATGTACCCTTATTGAAGCACAACCTTTGACCCTAACCACAATCTTACAGCAGGATGAACTAACAGCCCTTACTCAAGTCCTAACTCTGGCTAAGGATCTTTCCATTAATATTTGTATAGATTCAAAATATGCTAATAAAATCATCCACTCATATATTCTTAGTTGGAAGGAAAGAGCCTTCCTCACACAAAAGTGAACTCCAGTTATTAGTGCCTCTTTAATCCAAGACCTTCTGGATGTCACTTTCCTCCCCTTTAACAAATCATTCATGCAATGCCAAAGCCATCAGAAAGACAAAGAGTACATCTCCCTCTCAATTACACTCATAAATTGGCCTGTGAAATTGCCCTGACACACCCAGACCTCTACCCTACCACCCTACCTTTCTTAGCATACAAAGTCACCCTCACTCAAAGAAGAAAGGTTTCTTTCATACCTGCATTCCCTCTAACCAAGCTCTATTTTCCTTCCTTCAAAACCACACCTCCTTTCAACCCTAGGACAGACAATTCTTCAAAGGTCTTGCAGACTCATGTGATATCTGCCAAAGAGCAAACCCTAAATCCAACATCTGACCCCCTCAAATCCCTACCCACCAGGTGCAGCACCTTCTACCAGCCATGGATTGGCAAGCAGACTTCACCCGTATGCCTTCTGTTAAATGATACAAATATCTCTTAGTTAGTGTGGATACCTTTTCTGGATATGTACAAGCATTCCTCACCACAAACAAGAGAGCTCAAATAGTAACTGAGATATTGACTAGAGAAATATTCTCTCAATTTGGCTTGTCATCCTCAATACAATCAGACAAAGGCCCAGAATTTGTCTCCTCTAACTCCCCAAACAGGTACCTACAGATCACCTGGAAGTTTCACATTCCCTACCATCCCCTATCCTTTGGCAAGGTTGTAAGAACTAACCATAACATCAAAATAGAACATTTATATATCAAAGATTCAACAATGAACTTACACATTGTTGAGATGAGCTATTGTAAAGTTTCATTAAAATAATATATCAAAACATGAGCCTTGTAATACAGACTTAGATAAATGTGTCTTCCTATGTAAGAGGTAGCCTGCAGAGAATAGGTTTCCTTACAAATGGAAATTCCTTTTTCCATGACTTTTGAAATAGTCAATTAAAATTGTTAGTCACATTTTGGAAAGCTATATACACACATCCTTTGAATATAACTCATTTTAAATTAAATTTAAATTAAATACAGCTCTCCAGTGATTTGAGTAGAAAAATATCTTTTGACATTCTGAAGTCTTCTATTTATGTTTTAACAGATAACAGTCAGCAGGTTTCCCAAATAGGGGGAATTTCAAATGTTGAGTTTGACTGGGCCATCAAAGAAGTGGGCTAGAGATGCAAAGCCTGAGGCATGTTAGAGGCTGAGATAGTAAGATTGATATGAATTTGTGATGCAGAAGGAGTTACATTTCAGCCTGGGCTCAAGTGAGATGCTGCTTCATAAAAAGCCAAAAATAAACTG
This sequence comes from Orientallactaga sibirica, assembly GCA_036365145.1. Lineage (NCBI taxonomy): Eukaryota > Metazoa > Chordata > Mammalia > Rodentia > Dipodidae > Orientallactaga > Orientallactaga sibirica. The sequence continues at coordinate 140,017 of JAEOAD010000988.1, read as the reverse complement.
AGAAAATTTCTTTGATAAAACACATAAATCTAAGACATAATAGGAGGGTGTACATGATAACTGGACCTCTCTGTGACACAAAGCAGATTCTGGTGTCAGAAACCTTACTGAATGGTCTCTGCAAGGGCACATGCCTGTAATTTTTTGTATGAACCCCAGGCTTATGGAGGCTTTTTTATTGGAGAGAGAAAGAGGCAGAGAGAGAGAAGGATGGAGAGAGTGGGCATGCCAGGGCTTCTAGCCAGTGCAAATGAACTCCAGATGTATGCGTCCCCTTGTGCATCAGGCTTATGTGGGTCCTGGAGAATTGAACTAGGATCCATTGGTTTGCAGGCAAATGTCTTAACCACTAAGCCATCTATCCAGCCCCATTGAAGCTTTTTGAACCTCCCACAAGACCTCAGAGACTAGTGTAAGGATTAAAAAATTAGTTATTCAAAATTAATACCTTTTGTTCCTTATCTAAATAAGAGTTTGACTTTTATATTTTCTGGTATTTGAATGGTAATATACTTTCCTATATGAATATAGAATGTATTATTACATCACATTATTTGTTTAGTGTAGAAGTGTATGTAACAGAACTAACCTATCAAAGGAGACCATCCATTTTCTTTTGAAGGTCTTGCCTTTTGCAGATCTGAAGATAGAAAAAATTTTCAGTTCTTGCAAATTTTAACTTTATGGTCATCAGAACAATTATTTCTAATCTCTCAAAATTCCCTTTTTGGCTTTTTTTTTTTTTTTTTGGTCAGGCACAATGATTAGCCTCTGCTTTAACTTGAAGACTTCTTTTAATCTCCTGTACCTATGTGATCAGCATGAATACTGATAATCCTCCAGTCTTCTAAACTTAAGGGCCAAGATGTAATCTCAAGATTATGGCTGAGAACTCCCTGCTTTCCTCATCTTTGCAGTTCTTTTTTCTTCTTATCTGGTTTTCATTACTTGACTGAGGCCCATTGTAATTGTTCCATTCAGGAAAACTTTCAGTCAAAACCTTTTCTTGCTGGGTGTGGTGGCATACGCCTTTAATCCCATCACTAGGGAGGTGGAGGTAGGAGGATCACCATGAGTTCTAGGCCACCCAGAGAATACAGAGTGAATTCCAGGTCAACCTGGGCTGCAATGAGACCCTACCTTGAAAAACTAAAAAAAAAAAAAAAAAAAAAAAAACTTACAAGCTCTGCTGTACATCCCCTTTGCAGAGCAGTTCTTTGCCTCCTCAGACTCTATTCTGGTGAGGTTCATGCGTATTTCCTTGAGAGGAAATCTCTTAGTGAAACTGAAGATGTTTTTTCTAGTCAAGTTGGTAGATCACTATGTTGTAGTGATTATCTTGTTTCTAAACTCTCAGCATGGGTCACAGGAATGTGTGACCATGGCTGGCTTTTATGTGGGTGCTCAGTATTTAACTCAAGTCTTCATGTTTGTATATACAGCACTCTTACCTGTTGAGCCCTTTCCCAGTACCTACCCTGTTTACCCTTCTTCAGTATCTCTCCTGTTCCATCAATCAGGAAAAGCTGAAGAATCTTCAAGGAGAAAGTCCCATTTTGGCATGAACAATTTGTAATAAAATATATTTTGTGGAGCCAAAGAGAAACCAGGAATGACACTGACATAGGATAGAAGAAAAAGGCTTACTTGAGGTCAAGAGAGTGAGTATAAGAGTTACATTTTGAACAATGGAAACATGGGGAGTTTTCTCAGTGCCTTTACATATTCATGTAGAAACTCATTTTAACACTGGGTACCTGTATATGCATAGTCAGTTGTAGAGAGTGATCTACATGTTTATGTTTTTATTTATGATCACAATTGAAGATGGTAGACACTTATTGGGCGTGCTTAGCTCAAAGGCAAGAAATACATGTTCTTTTTTATATTCTTACAAAGTATTCTTGTTGACAATTTTGATACATTTACAGAATAAATTTTCAACATAATCCTTTCCCATTACCTTCTCTTATCTCACATCCCCATTCTTCAGAACCCCTTTCTCTTTCCAACTACACCCTCTACTGTTTTATAATAGATGTGTTGTTGACAAGGAACATCAGATGGGGGAGGGAGGAATGGGTGTGCTATGGCCTCTGGCCACTGCAAAAATACTCATGCACCAACTTGTGCATGTGGCTTTATGTGAGTATGGGAGAAAACAGTCAGGCTTTGCAAGCAAATGTGTTGAACTACTAGAGAAATCTCTCTGTAATTCTGCATACTGTTTAGATGCCCTTTTTAACCTCCACCACTCTATACAGAAAGTGGCTAGGCCCAATACTGAGCAGGTCCTGTCTCAGTGGGTTCATGAATGCAATGACACATCCTGTGTAGAAAACAGTGGTCCACATCCTTCTGTACAATCCATAGGAATGGTATGGGTTGGGTTGTTCCTTATTCTCTGAAGGATGAATAAGGTACTGAATGGTCTGTGGAATGCGGATGTATATGAGGAAGACAAGTCTTATTAGTGTGAAGGGTGAATTCATGGTGTGAGGGATGAAGCAAGAAACAGGGGGACAATATAAGAGATTGAGGGTTAGAGACTAGTGCCTAAGGGGGTGATTGTCTAAAAGGATTTGACTTTCTGAGAAAGCATGTAAGGGTGTCAGTGATGCTTATATAGAGCCAGTAAGCATCTGATGCATAAAATATCCAGAAAGACTTTGGAGGGAAAAGCTGATTTGTTGGTGATCTGAGACAAAAGCCAGTTCTCAGGAAGGACATAAGTTTGAGTTCTGTAAGAGTGAGAATAATTGGAGATGTTTCTGCTTATTTATTTCAGGCTTATAAATTCTAGGGAAAGCTTCATGATGGCAGAAGAAGCTTGATCACTTCATCATATATGCATAGCAAAGAATGGAAAAGAGCAGCCAGAGATCAAGCCAGCTTAGAACATGCCCTATGTGTTGGTAAAGGATACTCTGCCAGTAGCACACTCCCCCTAGTAGGGCTCTGCCTGCAGGAGACATAAATAGGAGGCTTAAATTTAATCATAAAGAGACTGTGACTCAATAGTGTACACAGACATCAGGATTAGATAGAAAGTAGGAACTGTTAGAAGCAGGATGACTCCATCTTTTGACTCTGACTGCCATGTCATTGTGACCCTTTGTTTCCTAAAAGTGATCCAACCACCCTCCCAATTATTACATGCTTGGAATAACCCAGATCATCCATTCCCATTTTAATTTTACTGGAATTGCCCAAACCACCTGTCTGATTATTACTTCTTTAAAGTGGCCCAACCCTGAGTCAAGGGGTCCACCTAGCTAAGAATTCCAATTCCCACATCCTCCCAAAATATTCCCTACACTTTTGACCTGCAGGATCAGAGTCCTCAGGATGCCTTGAATAAAGTCTGTTCATGTCTTTCCTGTCTTTTAAAATTATAATTATGAATTTTTTTACTATACCATCATTTTCAGGAAGCCAACTTTACATCTGTTTTCACAATTCATTTACAGGCAAATTCTAATACACATTATGTACTTTGAACTGGTTTTTAAATCAACAGGAAAAACAACACTGCAGATATTGCTTCTGGTTTTGGTTAGTCATGACTTGGATACCTCGGAGTTATACCAGAGACTGTAAGTTCTCAACGCCAGCATCAATTCATTGTGGCAGGCAATGCTCCATCAAGGAGAAAGGGGACAGCTTCTCCCAACAAAGTGAAAACATAATATTTAACCAATAACATAATTACAGAACACTCTTAATCAGATCTAAATGTATCTTCTCAAACTGCTGCAGCAGAAAACTTAAAGATTAATAGAAAACAGAACTCAGGCATCAGAATTAAGAAAAACAGTGAGGCCATCATCCCCATGGATAACATAATGTATGTGGTTTACAGCTATGATTATCTTCAGATGTGTTCACAAGCATACAAATGTAACACCCAAGTTAATTTGGTGACATGAGAGCCAATGGTGTAGGCTGGAAAGAGAGCAGAAATGGTGCTGCAGTCTTACTGACCTTCAGTGCAGGCCTGCTTGAACCCAATGTGCATCCTCAGTGTCCTGGAGCTCAGAAAACCATCAGAACAACTCTGGTCAGAAAACAGGAGTGCACCTGGGACAGGAACATCATACATGTCACATGACTGTTCCCAATGATGGCTACAGGGGGTCACATTCTCTGATGAATTGAGTGAAATAATTCAAGGGACAGTGAACACTGAAAGCGAACTCAGGACTCTCATGAACAAACCAACATGGCAGAAATATGATTCTATGAAAGGCTGTACTGATATCTTCATACAGGAGCAGGTACAGAGAAAGCCATTTCACTCAACAAAGCCACACCCAGGAGGAGGCATTTTGTTATTTCAGGCACAACTCCAAGCAATTAAGCTCATTTAAAGTGCATATCTGATATTTTCTTTCATATCCAGATTTTTACTTGATAAAATGCTTAGTAAGTTCTCCAATAGCTATATAAATACAATGAACAGTAGTCTATATGTCTGGAAATAATGCATCAAATGAAAAAGAGACTACAAAAGAAAAACAATAAAAGGATGGTCTCAGTTGTTAGAAACAGCCTATGTCACACAACTCTGTAATTCTTCATTTGATGTCTTAAAACTGCCTGTACTTATATCAATAAACATCTTAGGATAAACTTTCTTTTTAAAAAAGCTTTATGTATAGCTGGATTATGTTGCCCAGCCCTTAAGAAGTTGAATCAAGATGATTGTGAGTGAATTGATAATCTTCCTGGGCTACATAGTAAGACTCTGCCTCAAAAAAAAAAAGGCTCCCATTAAAATCCAAGCATTTATTTCTATATACTTTATGTTTTATAAATGTGAAACTTAACCAACCCTTCCCTGGGACTTAGAAGTCATAAGCCTCAACCATCTGCACTGACACAATAAAGAACAAATGATCTAAGGTTCTGTGGGGAAGACTTGGCACTGTGCTGACTTACAGAAGCAAGAGACAGATCAAGCAACTCTGAGTGACTTCTGATTCCTCAGCAGTGCTACATCCTCACATCCATAACAGGCAGACAGTACAACTCCTAGAGCTTTTTTTGTTTGTTTTTTCAAGATAGTGTCTCATTCTAGCTCAGGCTGATCTGGAATTCACTATGTAGTCTCAGGGTGGCCTCAAACTCATGGCAGTCCACCTATCTCTGCCTCCCAAGCGCTGGGATTAAAGTTTTGAGCCACCACACCTGGCTTTCCTACATCTTTTAAAGAAAACTGCAAGCAACACTTTGTATTATGTGTGTAATCATACTAAATTTTTCCTTTCCTAATCTATTATGTTTCAGAATTATATTGATAAGGGCTGGGGATGTAGCTCCAGCACCATAAAATCCAGATATGGTGGCACACAACTGCAATCTAGCACTCAGGAGGGAGAGGCAGAAAGATCTGAAGTTTAAGGTCATCTTTGGCTACACAGCAAGTTTCATCAGCCTGGGCTACATGTAACCCTCTCCCAAAACACACACACACACACACACACACACACACACACACACACACACACACATGCATCAAACATGCACAAACATGGGGTAGGAGTGAAGAGACTGTTTCATATTAAGATTATGATATAAAGGTACAGAGAAGCTAAACTGATGGACATTTCTGCACTAGTGGGGAACAAAAGCAGAATAAATAAAAGTACTGCTGTCAACATGTCTACATAATAAACAAAACATTTCCCTCAGATTAGAGGGTTAAAATAAATTAAAAATGTAAAACATTTCCCTAAGGTTAAACCCAATCTGTAAAAAACTATTTCCTAAGATCTATACCAAGTGCAAGTCAACCAAAACTCTACTAACTCATTAGCACACGTTCCTTTAGGAAACAGATTGTGATAGCATCCGATGTGCAATGTAATCAATTTCCTGTCTTTTTTAAAGTGAGAAAACACGTGTTCCACATAGAGCTGCAGCTGACTGGCTCACTTTCATGAACAAAGAAGTGCTTCCTTCACTGATAGGTGTGATTGCCTCTATACAAGCAGTACCTGACTGCAGGCCTTTCTGAACCTGGTCCCTTCTGTGGCAGAAATGCTAGGCTTCTTCACCTGTGAGCGACCCTAAGGAAGGCTTGTACCACTGAATGGCACACTTACCTGAAGGGACTGAGAGCTGAGGGAAGATGGCATCAAAATGGTAGCAAACACCACTTTGGAAGTTTCTACTGAAGTACCTTAGACATTTGTTCTCTTATAACAAGGAGAAGAAACCGTTTGCCTTCTGCATTTTTTAAAGGAATCCCTAGAAATTTGACTGACTTTTTGGCCATGAATTTGATACATTTTTCAGTTAGCTATTCAAAAATTGACTTTATAAAATTGTCTGCCTAAAATATTAATTTAAGCCAAATCATGCATTGGTGACTAGCCTAAAGGTAACATGATTTGGGAGAACATAAGTTAAATTTACTGAACTATTTGGCAAGTGACTTAGAGCATAACTGGATTCCTGTGCATGGCCATTTGGGTGGGGTTCTCCCAGCTGCCTTCTGTAAAGTATTACATAAGCACACTGCCTTTGAAATACCGTTTACGGAAATACAATTCAATTTTTCTTTACAAATCTATTTTTCATTTAACAGTCATTCAAACATATACCAATAGAAAGGAAAATCTAAGAAACACAGAAAAGCAAACATATTGTGAATTCAACCTTTCAAGATATTCTTAAATTTATATTTTCCAGGGTGAACGGGCATGAGTGAGGGAGAGGGAGTACATTGGCTGAGAAGTTGGGTGCTCCCTCAGGCCTTGTACAATCCATGATGCTGCTGGCTGCTTGGGACCAGGCGACCATCAGCAGTGGCTGGGGATGTGACAGCCAGGTGGTTCCCTCCCTGTCCCCCTAACATCCTAGATCCCCTGGCCATACTTTTTTTACATCCTCTCTCACCACTGGGCACAGTACAGCCACACCCACAGCCCAGGAGGCAATGGCAACCTCACCAAGATTCTGTCAGATTTTAAGAATAAATGCACCCTATAGCAGCTTATGGAAGAAAAAACACAAATCAAAACACTTTTGGGTTCCAAGTTGCCAAAGTATGGAGATAAATCAGAAAGAAGTACACTGCAGCCAAAGCCAAATGGGACAGCTGTTACTCTGCCAAAGTAGTAATGCCAAAGGCTATGTAAGAAACATTGGCTCTGGGGCAAGAGAGATGGCTTAGCATTTTAGGTGCTTGCCTGCTAAGCCTAAGAATGCTGGTTGCAATCACCAGGTCCCATGTTTAGTCAGATGCAAAGTGACACAAGGGTGTAATGCTGCACTTGCCCACAAGGGGGCACCCGCATCTGGAGTTCATTCACAGGAGCTGAGAGGCTGCTGGCATGCCCATTCTCTATCTGTCTCCCTCTCCCTCTCCCTCTCTCTCTCTCTCTCTCTCTCTCTCTCTCTCTCTGTCTGTCTCCCCCCAAAAAACAAAGAAATAATGGCTCTGATTATTCACTGGCCTATTCATTTACTTGGAGAAAAGCAAATAAATACCAGCTTGGTACACAAAATACTGAAGAACTCAACAATCCTCAAAGTTCACATGAGAAATTAACTGACCCTGACAAACATGCTCCTCCTCAAGGATTGTTTGATAAAAATGGGATAAAAGGAGGTGTGAAAGGTGTTTCTTTATTCACATCAAAGCTGGCAAAACCATGTGTGATGTTTGTGTCATCTACAGAGGACTTAAACCACAAGCCTTTTCCTGGGCCATCCAATCTGGGTAAATTCACAATAGGCACATTGCTGGGCAGGACTTCATATACTTCAGTCAATGCTTCCAAATCGCAGTTGAACACATTTTATAGGTACCAGTCAACTGGCAGCATGCAAACGCCCCAAGGAAGCTCCTGTACCACCCAAAGCAGCTCCAGAGTGAGCCTGGCACAGTCCCCAGACAATATTAAATTGATTACTTGTGAAAAAATGGTAAGGTCAGAGAATTTCACACATTCCATTCAGAATTCATTCCTCCCTCCTTCATCTATCACCAGATCACATTCCTTCAACAGAGCTGTAGATCTTACCCAGCTGAACCCAAGCCAACAGCTGCCCAATTCAAGTGCCTCTCCAGTCTAGTATGCTGACACAAAATTCCTGGCAGTGTGAAGTGCTCAATGGGAACTAGCATTTGGGGTATGGATTTAATAGACCTTATGTTTCTGGTGGAAAGAAATTGGCTTTACAAATGGCCCAGGTGTAACTTCCACTTTGTGTTATAGGATCGTCTATCCCACTCTACTAAAATCTAGCCAACCTCCATTTCCTGGAGCTATGACAGTTGGTGATAATAAAAATTCACCTGCTGACACATGTGTGGAGGAAGAGGCTGACACATTGACAGAGTAGTACCACTAGTAAGGACCAAGAACTGATTGAAAATGAAAGCTATAGAAGAAACAATGATCAGACCATGAAGCCTGATGATAAAATTCAATACCTGAATGATGATGTGGATGAAATCTCCTTGTCATCATTTCCATCTCCTGAAAAGGATAATTTAAGTGAAGACTTAGTGATGATTTCATAGATATGGAAGACTCCAATAGAACTAGAATAACTCCAGAGGAAATTTCTCTCAAAGAAGTAAAGCAAGGAACCATACCTTCAAAGGATATATATGATTCTCCTAAGAAAAATGAAAATGCATTCACTAAAACTGATGAATGGATAGAATGGATAGATGAATGGAAGTGTCCCAACATGCATTTTAAATTAAATCAATATTGAAATACTTGTATTTATTAACTTTCTGCTAGTATCCAGTCATTTTATTTTCCATGTTTCCTAATACAACCCATGTGAATTTACAAAACATTCTCCTAATGAACATCATGCATGTTGTAACTCATACAAGAAGAAATATGTGGTATATGTGCAGGGGTGTATTTTCAGGGTGTGGTATGATGTTGGAAGGAATATAAGTAAGTAGATTGGTGTTAATCAAAGCAGGCTAATTGTTCAGAGATTCTAGATTTAATAATGCAGATTGCCCAATTAAAACATTTGGCAAGAGTTTATTGGGAGGGTTGGTTAAAGGATGGGGCAAAAGTTTTCCTACTGTGTATTCCTGGAGTTATCTGAGTTCCCATTTATGAAAGAAGACACACTCTTGTACACTAGTAGATGAGTTTCATTGTCTAACCACACTATTGAACTATATAACAATTTGATATTTAAAGGCTGAGTAGTAATGGGAAAAATACTGCCCTTTAAAATCTTCTGTATTTGTAACTGTCCTAAATATACCCAGTGTACCATGATGAAAATCCTCTCCCACCAACCTCTATTTTCTTCCACCAAAATCCAATCTACATTGATTCCCTTCTTCTTTTCAATTAGTATCTCTTCTATTTTAATTTCATTTATTTACCTCTTATTGTGCAAGTTTTGTGTAGATAGCATCAGCAACTGTGAGGTGTTTAATGTCAAAGGCAATTTTTGTCTAGAATTTTGTCATTTACAATTCTTTATGGTTTCACTCTATTCCAAGCTGGCTGGAATTGACTATTTAGTCTCAACATGCCCTAAAACTTATGGTGATCCTCCGACATTTGCCTCCCTAATGTTTGGATTTAAGGCCTGTACCACCATGTCCAGTTCTCACAATTCTTCATCTACCATTTCCACAATGGTTCCTGAACCTTGGGGTATGTGATAGCGATGTCTCATTTAGTACTGAACATTCTGTCAATTCTCAGCAATTTGGTTTGCTTTGCATCAACCCAATCGTAACTGCCATATGAAAAAGTAGGCTTCTCTACCCCAAATGAGAAAACCAGTAATATATGGGCATGAACATATTTAGAAGGCAGTTTGGTGGGAATAATATATCAAATTAACAATACAAGAGGAGTAGTTCTCCCCTAATATGACCTGCTATGGTGGTTTGATTCAAGTGTCTCCCATAAATTTAGGTGTTCTGGGTGTTTTTGTCCCCTGCTGGTGGCAATTTGACAATTGAAGCCTCCTGGAAGCACTGTATTGTTATAGCCACCTTTCCCTTGTCAGTGCTTGGATGACTCGCCTGTTATTGTTTTGCATCTGATGTCATCAGGGAGGTGATGTCCACCCTCTGCTGATTACATCATCTTCCCCTGCTATCTTGGAGTTTCCCCTCAGGTTTATAAGCCAAAATAAACCCCTTTTCCTCACAAGCTTCTCTTGGTGAGCTGTGTTATGCAATCAATGTGAAACCAAAAGCAACAACTCCCCAGTTATGTGCTTTTGATTAAGTATTCAGCACCAGGGAGAAATTCCCTCTTATAGAGTAGACCTCAGGTCTAATCAGAGAGACATTGGTTTCCCCCATAATAGGCATAGCACTGTTGTATCAGTGAATACATTTGAACTGGTTGACCATCAATAAAACTTGCATGGTTCACCACAGAGTAAAATCATTGATTACTTTTCTCTGGCAACAGGTTACACAGCTCTTTCCAGTATATTGACTTATAGCTAACTGGGTGGAGGCTTCAAGCGTTGCTGCAGCTTGATTTCCCAGTGTCCTGCATCTCACACATGTGGAGTCATTAGCAATAGAGTCTTACCATCTGATTCTGAAGGATAACCAAGGGTCTTGGCAATGCCTGACATAGTCTATGGCAACAGTGGACTTTATAGCTAGCAGTCAGTGGAAACCAACACACTCCAGCACAGAATTTTTCTAGTAACAATGCTTTGCTTCTGAGTACAATATCTATGCCCATAAGGTACTTCTGCTCAAACTCTATTTTAACATATATATTACGAGCTAGCAAAGATTAGTTTTTAAAATTTTTATTTTATTATTATTTTTATTAATTTTTTTGGAGAGAGACACAGAGACAGAGAGGGGGAGGAAGACAGAGATGGGCGCGCCAGCAGTGTCTCAGCTGCTGTGAACGAAATACAGATGTGTGTGCCCCCTTGTGGTCAAGCGCGGCATTGCACCCTTGCATCACTTTGCATCTGGCTAAACGCGGGACCTGGTGATTGGAACCGCTGGAGATTGGAACTGGTGTTCTTAGGCTTAGGAGGCAGGCGCCTTAACCCCTAAGCCATCTCTCCAGCCCAAGAATAGTTTTTAAATACCATTTATCTGTTATTAAATCATTAGAGTTCAAGAGAAGTGAAATAATCCCACTTTTAGGCTCTATTTGTAACATACATTTGAGCCAAGATGTTTCAGATTGTGTGTGTTCATTGAATTGGAGTTGCATGGCATACTATACACATTGCAATGTGTTGCATGGGTTTCCAACATAAGCTGCAGTCCAGTTGACTAGCAACATTGTAGATTGGTTCCAAAACACATTGAATTCATTGTTTATAATATATTTGATTCTGAATTAATATTTGGTTATGGTTTGCACAGAATCCTTTCAAGTTTGCCATATTTATTATGATCCCTACATTGATGATCAGACTCCATATGGAGTCAAAATTCCCAACTTTATTAAGAGTTTCTATTCTATTATATATTAGTGTAAGGAATTGGACCCATGGCCTTGTATCTTCTGGGAAGGCAGTATACCACAGTGTTATGACACAAGCCCTAATATATGTCTTTACATTCTATTGTCTTTTCATTAAAAACACTAAACTTATTTGTTTGAATCATTACAGCATGATGGAGGTATGATATTTATTTTGAGACTTTTCTTCTATGATATGGCATATAAACTTGGTGCTTATCGAATAAGTCCCTGCCCAGATACATATAGAAGAGTAAAGTCTAATTTTCTTTTTCTTTTTCTTTCTTTCTTTCTTTCTTTCTTTCTTTCTTTCTTTCTTTCTTTCTTTCTTTGGTGTTTTGAAGTAGGGTTTTACTCTGGCCCAGGCTGACCTGCTATGTAGTCTCAGGGTGGCCTTGAACTCACAGCGATCCTCCTACCTCTGCCTCCTGAGTGCTGGGATTAAAGGTGTGTGTCACCATGCCCAGCTTCAAGTCTAATTTTCTAGTCCCTTTTGTAGTCTTGGGTTAAAGGGAAATATCTCATTATAGGAGTTGGTGTCATTTGAGGACATAGCTGTGGACTTCACCTGGCAAGAGTGGCAGTACCTGGATGTTGTTCAGCAAAACCTTTACAGAGATGTGATGCTGGAGAACTACAGAAGCCTGATGTTCTTGGGTGAGTTAAACTCCCATGAATCTCTAAGTAGCAATTCCTTTCTTTTTGATTGGTAACTATAGTCATTATTACAAATATTTAGTATTGTTTTGATATTGTACTCTTAAGCTGACATACTTAATGGAACATATTATATTGAATAATATTGAATAAAGTGGCTTTACAGTACAAACATAGATAGTAACAAGAGTGTCAGGTCAGGCATTAGTTGTATGGGGAGCACTCAACAATTCGTGTAGCTATTTTGAAATACTAATGTATGTGTTGCCAAATACACACTAACCTAGTACTGTGATATACAGCTTATGAAGTTATTTCTTCCAAATGCACTTAGTTAATACTAACTATGCTTATTCTATCCCTTTTCTTCTACTCGTTTTCCATATTCTAATTACTTGTGTTGTTTTCTCTCTCTATTATGTAAACTGGGACTTGCAAGTATAACGAGAACATACATAATTTGTGTTTCTGTGTTTGTCATACTTCATTTATATCCCATGAATTTTCTGGAGGAAGGGAAATAACATCCATTCACTCCAATTAGATTTGATAGCCAAAAAATCAAACCCTAATCTGTTTTTATCACTTACCTACATATTACCAATTGGAATATCAAGTGAGAAAGTTATGGCATTTCTTTCTGGTTGTTGAGTATTGATACTCTATTTTCATTATCATAGACTTATGTAAGTCTTGCAGCTTTCTTGATTTCTTTGATACAATTTTGTTGAAAATCTCTTGGAAATCAGTAGCGCTGATTTGATTTAAAATAACAGTCTTTTCAAAACTAGAGGAAATGTGTATATTACTTCACATAATGTCTACAGTTATATTCATACCACCATTTTTTTTTTTTTTTAGACATAGGGTCACTCTCTAGCATGCTGACCTGGAATTCACTCTGTATTCTCAGGGTGGCCTCAAACTCATGGTGATCCTCCTACCTCTGTCTCCCGAATGCTGGGATTAAAGGCGTGCACCACCATGCCCGGCTCCATACCACCATTTTTAATTTTTTTTTGGAGACTGGATTTCACTCTATCCTGGGTTATCCTAGAGTGTACTCTGTAGCCAAGGTCGTCATCAAAATTTTAGTGATTCTCCTGCCTCAGATACCTAATTGCTTGTGGCAAAGTAATATGCCACCACACCTGGCTCCATTTTTCCTTAGAGTCTTTTTTCCTCTGTATATCCATTTGACCTACAGATAAGGACATTTTGTAGTCTCTATTGTTATTTGTATGGACTTTGTTCATTGCACTTACCATATATTTCAGCTAAGACTTAAATGCATCCTGGAACAGTACTCTATCACTAAGCTATTTTTCATCACCAATACTTCAATAGTGTATTGTCAATGAGTGGTGGATAAGTACATCATTGATTTTTTGAGAAAGTAATTTCATTGTTGCCAGTCAGTAATACTGAGGCCCTCTGTTAAATATATTACTTGTTACATTATAGGCATTTGTTGATTTATGAAAAAAAATCTATTTTTCTTTTAATTTATTACTGTGTGTGTAGTTAAGGACATTCATGTGCCTTACTCAGTGGCCCTTTTCAGATTATTTGTATTTCATTTGTTTTACTCTGGAACATGGTTATTATATACATTCACTTAATTAAGGGCAATTCTTATAAATCCAGAGGCCATTCCTTCCTTAGATTCCTTGTGATTTCTTAATGTGCTTGAGGTATTTTAAAATGAAAATGTAATTTTTGGCTCTGCTTTATCAATTTAGTTGTGAATCCTCTTTTCTGTTTTACTTTTTAAATATTTTACTTATTTATTTGAGTGGGAGAGAGAGAGAGGAAGAGGCAGATATAGAGAGAAAATGAGGGTACCAGGGCATCAGCCACTGCAAACTCCAAATGCACATACAACCTTGGTCATATGGCTTGTATGGATACTGGGGAACTGGATCTAGTTCTTTTGGCTTTGCAGGCAAGTGCCTTAATGCTAAGGCATTCCCTCCAACCCCTGTTTTACTTTTTTTTTTAAATTCATTTGTTTAATTGAGCTCTTTTCCCACAACATTTTTCCTTGTTCTTTTTATGACCACTCTCTCTTTGTTCCACTTATCATTAATGTCATTTGTTGCTTTTCATGTTTCACTATGTTGCCCTTCCCTTATGCTCTATTCATTTAATGTTCTTTTTTTTTTTTTTTAAAAACATTCTTTAATATTTTTGTCCCAGAACATCTGAGACTAAGGTAGAAGGACATCCATAAATATGAGGACAGCCTGTGGCTACAGTATCATGTCCATGGTTAACCTCGGCTACAGTGAGTCCACATTTTGTGAAAAAAAAGTGAAACAAAAATACAAAAAAAAATCTTGTAATATGTCATGCTGTTTAAGGTCACTTCAGAGAAACGTTTTCAATATTACTTCAGGAAATATTCCAGTTAATGAACACCAGGAATATAAATTTTATCAAAGCTATCATTGCAGTTCATCTAATAGAGATCAGTTGTAGAAATGCATCTTTTATCTTACAGTGTCCAGCTAATATAACACACCAACACAATTTGTACATTATTTCCTAATTACAGGGATCTGTATGACCAAACCACATTTGATCTTCAAGTTAGAGCATGGACTCTCACCATGGAGTGTAGTAGAAGGCTCAACTCAGGGGCTTCCAGGCAAGTAATGCATACTGTGTAACATAGGTCAATGAGATGAGAACTCATCAGGAATTGTCATGATAAATGGTATTACTGTGAATCAGACACCTTTTGTGACTTGAAGAAAGCTCTACTGTGTTTCTGATAATGAAAAGTGTTTTCTCATGTGTTCCAAACTTTAATTCCCTATATAGGTGGTCTTGGAAAATATTGTGTTAGATATTGTACTAAATTCTCCCTTGACTTTTTGTGTATATTCCAGTATAAGTGTCACTAGTCACTTCCACTGTTGTGACAAAATCTTTAGAAGAAACTCCTTCAGGAATTAAAAATATTAATTCAAGTATACAATTCTATAATGGAGGTTTTGTTACAAAATCCACATAAAGAAAGTATTAACACAATTATTTTACAATTGCATGTGAACGTTAGAAAGAACTGAGGAAAGAGAGCATGATCTTCCATGTTAAGGAATTAGAATACTTCTGTACAATGTGCATGAGAAGTGTGAAGGTGAAAAAGTATATTATATTGGTGCTTATAGGAAGTGTGTCAGGGATTTAAAAAAGAGCATTTAGGCCTTTGAAGAAAGAAAGTCTGAATGACACTGCAAGGAAAATTAAATAGTAATATTCCAGTCTTATATTCTAGATGAAAATTAAATGTAAAGCCCAAAGTGCAGCATTACCAGACAGTACAAAGAGCTCTTGTGCTAAAAGAGTGTTATCTGTACTGTTTTTTAGAAATATGTGTCTCTTGCAGGTGGTAATTCTATAGTTGAGATCAGTATGGCTGTCACTCAATCAGTAACAACAGACTCACACTTAAAATCAACCATTTAAAATTTTTGAAACCTGAAAACATGGGTAATCCAGGGAGTCTGGACACATTAAATATTTATGTGTGAGAGATGGACACAAGAAGAAATACACTGTCTCATAGCAATGGAGAATTGCTGATCAAGTTTTGCATTAGAGAGCCCTACGAGGGAAGTTTTGGCAGTCTCACCCTTCATGGTGAATAGACAATCATATTCCTTATTGATGGTCAAAGTATAGGGAGTGTTAAGCCTATATTGATTGTTTTGTTTGACCTTTATACAATCATTATAACATCACAAATTTAGTTGTAACATGACTCTGAAAATTATGAGCACAGGTCAATTTTATAGGAGGATCATTCCCCTTGCTACATGTAGTTGATTCTTCCTTGGGTACTTAAATCCCTGAATTGAGCTAAATATCCTTGTTTCTGGTTTCTCACTGTCTGATATACAATGGAGAGACATTGTATTTTTGCCTGTATGTGGTATAAATTTAGGGCTTTGCCTGTTATAGTAATCTCAAGGGTTTCTAGTGGCTTATTATATGAAAATGCAATTTTATTTACCTGCAGACATGTCATTAACCTTGCTTATGGATCCACCCTTCAATTCATATATACCACCATGAACAGTAAGCCCAGAATGTCTGTACCAGTCTACAGATGAATCACCATCATTTCTGCCAACAACCACTTGTAGAAAAAATATAGATGTTCTCTAATATGTTCTTTTCTCTTCATTTATCAACTATTTTTATATTAATAGCTTTGTTTTCACTTTATTCATATTGTGATGCTTTTCTGATTAGTATTTTCCACTTCTCATCTCTATGTTAATTACTATTGTTTTGATTTCATATTCTAATATGGCTTTTTTTCATTCTTTCTCATGCAGCCTCTTTTTTGCCATTTTCCTTCTCCTTTTCTACTTCATTCAGAATAATAATGATTGAAAATCGTGTTCATCTACTATTATCATTAGATATGTATTAGTTAAAAAATATAAAATAATCATAAGCCCAATGTGGTGGCGCACCCCTTTAATCCCAGCACCCAGGAGGCAGAGGTAGGAGTATCACCATGAGTTTGAGGCCACCCTGAGAATACAGACTGAATTCCAGATCAGCCTGGGATCGAGTGAGACCCTACCTTGGAAAACCAAAAATAAAATAAAATAATAATCATTATGAATAATCATTATGAAACCCAGCATTGACTGGTGAGATTGCTCAGTGGGTTAATTTGATTTTTGCATAATCATGAATTCAGATACCCAGAACCAACAAGAACAGAGAGAATTCCTCAAATCTCACAGGGCAGAATCATGGCATACACAGTTACTTACAACAGGAGGCACTGTGAAACAAGGTTAAAGGCAATGACTGACACCCACACCTGAACTATTACTAGCAAGTATGCATTTGGTAGCACACATTTCCAACTCTCAAACACA
Organism: Orientallactaga sibirica; assembly: GCA_036365145.1. Lineage (NCBI taxonomy): Eukaryota > Metazoa > Chordata > Mammalia > Rodentia > Dipodidae > Orientallactaga > Orientallactaga sibirica. Next base: position 122,991 of record JAEOAD010000988.1, on the reverse strand, counting down.
CTTTCACATATAAACATATAAGAAATAAACCTATCATAAATATATTCCATGAAGAAAGGTGGTAGTGGAGGTACTAGAAACCAAACAAAAACATGTCCTGTTTCATTGTTGTAGAAATCTGCACTAATCTTTATAAAGATACCAAACATCTGTAGAGAAGACCATCCAGTTTTAATGTGCTAAAATGATGTGTAAAAACTTAGGCAATATGAACATTAAGTGTAGTGCTTTCAGGGCAGCTTGGTGGGAATAATATATACATTTAGTCAGACAAGAGCAGGCTTATACCCCTAAGGCTCATGACCTCACCTACCATAGACTTTTACTTAGGTTTTTCAGTACCAGGTATGTATTCCCTCCCGTAGAGAGGGCCTTCAGTCCAATTATGGAGCAGTTGGTTACCCCAAGAGTAGACATGCCACTATTGCACCTGTTCAGTCATTGGGCCTGTCTGGCCAAGCTTGAATATTCAGTGTCCACTGTTTTCACTGTTGATGGCTTCTGTCTCCCATACTCTGTGTGCAGTGCAGCTTTTTCCAGCTTTCAGTTGGCTGGTCTACAGGGAGAAGGGTTTCTGCTCCGCACCAGCTTGCTTTCTCAGTGACCTTGCCTCTCAGGCAAGAGATGTCTTCAGCAATAGGGTCTTACTATCAGTTTCTCAAGGGAAACCAAAGGCTTTGGCAAAAGCCTTTAATGTATTGGAGGCTACCGTGACCTCCTTGGCCAACAAGTCACTGGAAGGTATCCCATCCCAGGCACTGAAAATTTTCTAGTAACAGTCTACAGCTTCTAGACGTGCCTTTATTCAAAAAAGTAATTTTACATATGTCTTATTCACAATATCTTGAGTTTAGAGTGACCCTCCCCCTGCCCTTCTTTTATGCATTCTCTTCCCATGGCCTCACTTAGGCCATTCCCCTCCCTGTAATCATTTCTTCTACTTACATATGTGCATTACCATACACTTAAGTCCTTCCCTTTCCTCCCTCCCTTATAGCCTTTTACCAGCTTACTGGTGTCTGGTACCTATTTTTGGTTCCAGTTCACACACAAGTCTATACATTGGTAGCTAGGATCCACATATGAGAGAGAACATGTGATGTTTGGCTTTCTGAGCCTAGGTTACCTCTCACTTCTGGTTAGAGAAGCTTCTCTTTTCAGATGGCAATGGCCACTGGGATGACCCAAAAGGCAACATAGTGCTGAGAAGAAGGGATGGAGGAGTGCCCAGCGCTGAAACACCTCTGTCACACTCTCCAAGGCTCAGGGACCATTGCAGAAGAGGAAGCAGTTAGAATGGAAGACCAAAGGAAGGGTATGACCTCTTACAATACAACTGCCCAGACAGAAATTGGCCTCAATATCCATGACCTTGCAGTGCCCAGCAATACTTGGCAAGGCCCTCAAAATAGAAGAAAAGATGATGTCATCAAATTAAAAGAGAGACTAATGGAGAGAAGGAGGGGATATGGTGGAGACTGGAGTTCTAAAGTGGAATGGGAAGATGGGAGGGAAATATCACGTGGTTTTTTTGTATGTAAGTATAATAGTCAATAAAACACAATAATTAAAAAAAATAAATAAAATACAATAAAGCAAAAACCAAAATAAATAAATAAACAAACAAACTTAGGCAAGTAACTGCAAGTGGAAAAACCAGAAAAACATTTCTTTTTTCTACCCAATAGGTTATTTCACTGAAAATAAAATTGTTGAATAAACCTAATGCAAGAAAGAATTGCTGTTTTCAACCAAAATTAGATTAGAACTTATTGAGCAGGCAAGAAAACCAAGCAAAGAACAAAAAGTCATCTTGTTGAGAGAGGTCTCTAATAAATTGTGGTAAATAGGAAAGCATTTGCTGAGTTTGTACTTTGTTGTGTAAGACATGCCTGAAGTCAAGAAACTTACCATAGAGAATAGTAAGGAAGTCAATTTTAAGACAGTATTAAAATATTTGTTTTCAGTTATCTTTTCATAAAATACATACCCTACCAAATAATAGGAAGCCTTGGTGATTCAAAGTTTTGTTTAGTATCTGGAATGTAATAATATTCTTTGTATTTCTCAGAATTAAAAATTCAACAGAAAATGCACTGGACAAAGACAGATGATTCAAAACAATGCCAAAATGCTGTTTACCAGAAGTTACATCACACTTGTCATCAACGAACAAACACATGTGGGACAGCCTTGGTCTCCAAGACACACCTCACTATGTATCAGCAAACCCATAAAGATAAAAAGCGATATGAATGTATTGAGTTTGGGAAAGCTTTCATCTCCAAGTCATCACTTAATAAGCATCAGAAAATTCACACAGATAAGAAGCCATATGTATGCACTGAATGTGAAAAATCTTTCAGCACCAAGTCATGGCTCACAATTCATCAGAGAATTCATACACGTGAGAAGCCATATCAATGTACTCAATGTGGGAAAGCCTTCCACCACAAATCAAAGCTCACTATACACCAGAAAACTCACACATATGAGAAACCATATGAATGTATTGAATGTGGGAAAGCCTTCAAGTTCAAGTCAGTTCTTACTATCCATCACAGAACTCACACAGGTGAAAAGCCATGTGAATGTATTAAATGTGGGAAAGCCTTCATCTCCAAGTCAGATCTTAATAAGCATCAGAGAAACCACACAGGTGAGATGCCATATGAATGTACTCAATGTGAAAAATCTTTCCTCTCAAAGTTATGCCTCAGAAATCATCAGAAAATTCATACAGTTGAGAAGCCATACCAATGTTCTCAATGTGGGAAGGCCTTACACCACAAATCAAAGCTCGCCATACACCAGAAAACGCACCCAGGTAAGAAGCCATATGAATGCATTGAATGTGGAAAAGACTACATCTTCAAGTTAGGTCTTACTATTCATCATAGAACTCACACAGGTGTAAAGCCATGTGAATGTATTAGATGTGGGAAAGCCTTCATCTCCAAGTCAGATCTTAATAAGCATCAGAGAAACCACACAGGTGAGAAGCCATATGTATGTACTAAATGTGAAAAATCTTTCAGCACCAAGTCATGGCTCACAATTCATCAGAGAATTCATACAGGTGAGAAGCCATATGAATGTACTCAATGTGAAAAATCTTTCCGCACCAAGTCATGCCTCAAATATCATCAGAAAATTCATACAGGTGAGAAGCCCTATGTATGTACTGAATGTGAAAAATCTTTCAGCACCAAGTCATACCTCAAAATTCATCATAGAATTCATACAGGTGAGAAGCCATATCAATGTTCTCAATGTGGGAAAGCCTTCCACTGCAAATCAAAGCTCACTATACACCAGAAAACTCACACAGGTGAGAAACTGTATGAATGCATTGAATGTGGGAAAGCCTTCAACTTCAAGTCAGATCTTAATAAGCATCAGAGAACTCACACAGGTGAAAAGCCATATGAATGTACTGAATGTGGGAAAGCTTTCATCTCCAAGTCAGATCTTACTAAGCATCACAAAACTCATACAGGTGAAAAGCCATATAAATGTACTGAATGTGGGAAAGCCTTCATCTCTAAGTCAGATCTTAATAAGCATCAGAGAACTCACACAGGTGAGAAGCCATATGTATGTACTGAATGTGAAAAATCTTTCAGCACCAAGTCATGCCTCAAAATTCATCAGAGAATTCATACAGGTGAGAAGCCATATGAATGTACTAAATGTGAAAAATCTTTCAGCACCAAGTCATACCTCAAAATTCATCAGAGAATTCATACAGGTGAGAAGCCATATGAATGTACTAAATGTGAAAAATCTTTCAGCACCAAGTCATACCTCAAAATTCATCAGAGAATTCATACAGGTGAGAAGCCATATCAATGTTCTCAATGTGGGAAAGCCTTCCACCGCAAATCAAAGCTCACCATACACCAGAAAACGCACACAGTTAAGAAGCCATATGAATGCATTGAATGTGGAAAAGCCTTCATCTCCAAGTCATATCTTAATAAGCATCAGAGAACTCACAGGTGAGAAGCCATATGAATGTACTAAATGTGAAAATCTTTCAGCACCAAGTCATGCCTCAAACTTCATCAGAGAATTCATAGAGGTGAGAAGCCATGTGAATATACTGAATGTGAAAATCTTTGAGCACCAAGTCATGCCTCAAAATTCATCAGAGATGTCATACAGCTGAGAAGCCATATGAATGCAATGTGAAAAATCTTTCAACACCAAGTCATGCATCAAAATTCATCAGAAAATTCACACAGGCGAGAAGCCATATGAATGTACTCAATGTGAAAAATCTTTCATAACAAAGTCATTCCTCAGAAATCACCTGAAAATTCATACAGGTGAGAACCCATATCAAAGTTCTCAATGTGGGAAAGCCTTCCACTGCTAATCAAAGCTCACTATACACCAGAAAACTCACACAGGTGAGAAACTATATGAATGCATTGAATGTGGAAAAGCCTTAATCTCCAAGTTAAGTCTTATTATTCATCACAGTACTCACACAGGTGAAAAGCCATATGAATGTACTGCATGTGGGAAAGCCTTCATTTCCATGTCAGATATTAATAAACATCAGAGCATTCATGCATGTGAGAAGCCATATGAATGTATCATATGTGGGAAATCCTTCCCCTGGAAATCCAAGCTCACTATACACCAGAAAACGGACACAGGTGAGAAACCCTATGAATGCCTTGAATGTGGGAAAGCCTTCATCTCCAAGTCATATCTTATTGAGCATCAGAGAACTCACACAGGTGAGAAGCCATAGGAATGCATTCAAAGTGGGAAAGCCTTCATCTCCAAATCATATCTTATTGAACATCAGAGAACTCAAACAGGTGAGAAGCCATATGAATGTACTGAATGTGAAAAGCTTTCATCGTCAAGTCACAGCTAAAGAATATCAGAGAATTCACAGAGGTGAGAACACATATTAGTGTATTAAATGTGGGAAAGCCTTCATCTCTATGTCATGTCTTAATAAGCATCAGAAAATTCATATGGGTGAAAAGCCCTAGAATGTACCGAACGTGGGAAAGCCTTCATCACCAGGTCAGATATTAATAAGCATCAGAAAACTCACAGGTGAGAAGCCATATGAATGGACTAAATGTGGTAAAAGCTTCATGTCCAAGACACATCTCACTATGCATTAGCAAACTCACACAGGTGAAAAGAGCTTTTATTGCCATTTCAGATATTTAAAATCATGAGAAAATATAGGAAAAATTATTTATAAGTCAAGTGTTGTTAAACATTACAGAACACACAGGTGAGAATTCATATGAATATATTGAGTGTTGGAAAGTGTTCATGTTCAAATCACAGCTCACTATCCATCAGGAAACTCATAGGAATGAAACCATGTGAATATAACATGTGGAAACACATTTCAGTGATTATTCATGTAATGAATGTGAGAAAGTGTTTTCCAGAAGTCAACTCAGTGTGCATCTTAGGTGAAAAGGCTTATGAATGTACTAAAATTGAGAAAGCCTACTTACTTAAATCATAAGTCTCAGATTATAAGAGAGTACACATGTGAGAAGCCAGTTGAACATAATAAATTTGAAAAATATTTTTTATGGAAGTCAACACTAATTTTTTCATTAGAGAATTCACATAGGAGAGAAACCAAAAACCATATGAATATAAATGTGGAAATGCATTCATCTCCCAATCACAGTTCACTGTGCATCAGAAAGCACAAATGTGAGAAACCATGTAAATGTAATTCATGTGTAAAAGCTTTTATCTGTCAGTCATAAGCTACTAAGTGTGAGGGAGTTTATATTTGAATTCATATGTGAATGTAATGAATGTTGAAAACCTGAAAATAATATTACTGAATCTAAAAAATGCATTTGGTGAATTTCTGAAAATGTCAAATTTCTTCTTTTGTAATTGGTTTGTGGGAAGTATATGGACTGATTTAGGAACTTGTACTTGAGGAGCCATGCAATGGTGTAACCAAAGCTTCATGGGCAATTGTGATGATTTGAAAAGCTAAAAGCTGAATGGAGTGTGAGTATAAGAAATTTTGATAGTAGTATTTTGTGTGATGAGTACTTGCTGTGTTCTGAGCTGTTTCTGGGAACTGGAAGAATGTTGAATTTAAAAGGAATCATCTGTTATCTCAAACCCATGTTCATGTGTTTATGTGGGCCAGGGGCAAAATTTGGATGTTTGTTTGAATGCAAAGTTCCTCCTCTAGCCTCATGTTTTTATTCAATTTATGTTGACCTGGAACTTGTTAGGTACTCTCAGGCTGGCCCCTAACTCACAGTTATCCATCTATCTCTGCTTTCAGAGTGTGGGAATAAAAAGCATGTGCCAATATGATCAGCTGTTATTGAATTTTTAGTGTATGTAATTGATATGCAATGTAATGAATGTCAGAACAATATGTAAAATATGACTATCAAAATGTTTTAAAGGATTTAGGAGATAGTTAATTGGGTAAAGTGCATACCATGCAAGCACAAGGAAGTAATGTTGGATCACCAGTACCTATGTAAAAATGCTAGCTCTGGGGTTGGCAAAATTGGTCACTGCCTGCAAAGCCCAGGGACTGGTGACTAATTCCCCAGTGCCTACATAAAGACAAATGGAGAGGTCACATGCATCTGGATTTTGTTTGCATCAGGTAGAAGCTCTGTCATAAACCTTGTTTTCGTTCTCTGTATCTCTCTGCCCTTAAAATAAAAATTAAATGTACAAAATATTTTTAATGTACTGTGTGTGGTTGTTCCTAATTACAGAAAAAAGGCCAGGACACGAAGAATCCCAGATCTCTCTCTTTAGTTTGTCTCACTGAATTGATGAGCTATAAGTTCAAGGAAGGACTTGGTATAGATATAGCTAACCTCCCAATGTCTAAAACTGGGATTCTGTTAATGTAAACATTTCTATAAAGAGCAGTAATATTTTATGGCCATTTCTTATACATAGAAGCAAAAGGTTTTTTTTTGCCGTTTTCTTTTTTTTTAATATATATTTTTTATTTATATTATTCTGATTTTACATTCATAGTATTGGTTCCATTGTCCTCCTCCCCGTCCTCCCACTTTCAAAGGGACCCTCATCAATGGGGAATGTGGGTCATGCATTGTGAGTTTGCTCAAGAGTTCTGGTGGATAGGCCCCAGTCTCTGTGCATAATGCCCCAACTTGTGACTCTAACAATCTTTCCGCCCACCCTTCCACGAGTTTCCCTGAGCCACATTGGGGTCATTTTAGTTCTGCTTCCTTGATGAGGTTTTGGGAGCCTCTGTGTCTCTGGATATCTGGCTTGGTTGGAGTTGGATGTTCTCTGTGTTTATCTCCTTCAGCCTTTTTCTGGTGTTGTGATCGCCTTGAGCGCTGTATTCTTGCCCTTCCCCTGCGTTGTTCTATGGTTTCAGCTGGTGAGGTGTGGTTAGCTGATCCTCCCTTCAGGTTCGTTGTCCACCTGAAAAGAGATAAGCAAATTCTCCAATGGAGAGAAAAGTTAGCACTAGATAGAAGGGATAACCATATATGTTTTGGAGGGAACTTTATATGCATTGGCTCTCTTCTAGCCCACATTTGGTGGCCACTAGATCTTGGAGACTGAGCTCATTTTTTCTACATGGCTTTGACTTATTTCCCAGTTCCAGCAATGAGTTCCATTCCACTGAATGGATTTATTAGCCAAATCAAGAGCAGTTGGTAACCCACCATGGCTGTTTGCCACTACTGCACTTGTATGAGCATTTTGTCAGATTGTTTCCTGCTGGGTATCTTAGACTGCAAGTTGTTTGGACCAATGTCAGACATTTTCCCCCAGTTGCTCGTGTAGCACCCTCTGGTACTAGACTAGCTAACTGTCTGGGGACTGACCTTCTTCCAGATTCTGGCCAGGTCTCTCTCTCTGTTTGGTCTCACACACGTATGCTGTCTTCGACAGTAGGGTCTTACCATTAACCTTTGGTGGGTCACCAAGTACTCTGACCGAAGTCTGTCTTTTTGGGGGGAACCTTGTAGGTGTTTCAGATCAACAGCTCATTGTGGAAGTTAACCCCCTGCTGGCACTGGGAGTTATAAGTCTGAACCTAGGAAGATGAGGGAGGAAAAAGATATATAATGTAAAAGAGAAAGTGAGTATAGAGAGGAGAGGGAGAGAGAGAGAGAGAAAGAGAGAAAGAGAGAGAGAGAGGGAGGGCCGGAGGGAGGGAGAGAGAGAGAAAAGAAAGAGAAGCAGGACAAGATTAAAGTTGGCCTTCATCATGTTCTCTCCAGGTTCTTGTGGTTCGAGTATTCCCTCTGTAGGCCTGCTGAAGGATCACTGTTTCAGCCTGAAGCAAAAGATTTAAACACAATCTTTGCAAACAGATGCAAGAATACATCCAATATATCACTTATGACATCAGGAAGACTATATTTTACAGTTACATGGATGGATCATAAGGTGTGATTTTTTTGAAACACTGTGCCTGTTGCAGTCAGGTTTGCATTGGTGACAGAAATCGCATGATCAAGGCATAATTCCCTGTGGTGGTTAAGTTTGTGTCAACTTGATTTGTTTAGGAATCCACAGACATTCCTCATAAATGTGTCTCTGAGCTGCCTCTAGGATGGATTAACTAAAGGAAGAATCCTCCTCAGGGGTGAGCCCTTCCCCCAGAGGAGGGGGGAGAAGGGGGATGGTTGATAAAAAGAAGCTCTGGGAAGAAAGGCTCTCTCTCTCTCCCACCTGGCTGCCGGCGATGATCACTGCTTGCCGCTTGGTGCTTGGTGCTTGCCGCGTGGTGCTTGCTGCATGGTGCTTGCTGCTTGGTGTTAGCTGCTTTCCAGTGTGGACTGAAGACCAGGGTGGACTGAAGAGCAGCATCTCTCCAGGAAACCTTCAGGCCTTTAGTGCCACATTGGGACTGCTGAGGCCTCCAGCCTTGTGGACTGAGCAGCTACCGGGTTCCTTGACTCTCAGACCTGCAACTTGCTATTGTTGGACTGTTTTAATCTAATCCAATAAATTCCCTTTTAATACAATTCATTCTATCCGTTCTGTTCCTCTAGAGAAGCCTGACTAATACAGATTGTGGTACCAGGAGTGGTTCTAGAGAAACAGAATTGTAAGGATGGATTTCCCTAGTAGGCTTGGTGGTTTGTGGAGTTGGTTGTCCAACTTCAGTGCCACTAAAGGTTCTTCTGGTAATAAGGAGAGCACTTTAAGTGGTAATAAGGAGGGCACTAATAATCCATGGTGTGCACTATTTAACAAACTCCGTGAGATAGATGTATTTGGTGATTCTGAGTCATTTCTTGTGAAGAGCAAGGAATTTAGTGACTCTGTATGTAGAACTTTTGAATATCTGTGGAAAAGTACTACGAATGATGATGCTGGATGGTTTCTTCTGGCATCTCTAGATAAACTGTTGGGAGAAAATGAAAAGCTCCAAAAGGAAATTTCCATGCTTAAGACCCACATACATGATCTGAAGGTTTCTAAGGGTGCCCTGGAGGAAAATCTCCTCTCTAGTCAGAACAGGGGCTCGAATTGCAGAAAGCCAAACTCAAGCTCTCATTCTAAGATTGGTTAACTTGCAGCATAAGCTCAATTACCAGCCTCAGAAGCTACCAGAAGTTAAAGTGAGGGCATTGGTTGGAAAAGAGTTGGATCCCATGACTTGGGATGGGGAAGTATGGGAAGATCCTGAAGAATCTGGGGACACTGAACTCTCAGATTCTGAAGAAGTTGTTTTGCATGAGAATGTGGCTTCCCCTCCTTTAGCTGCAGTTGCATCCCCACCCCCACACCCTGAAGTATTGCCCTCTCCACACTTGCCTCAGGGAATCATTCCTTCTTTGCCTGAGGAAGCAGCAATGACCCTCCCTGCAGGATGTGCTGTTGCTTCTCAGAGCCCACCCATCTTTGCCTCTAGGCCTATAACAAGGTGTAAGGCTAGGCAGGCCCCTAAAGGGGAGTTAGAAAGTGTGACTCAAGAGGAAGTGAGATACACCCCTAAAGAACTTCAGGAGCTTTCTAACTTGTACAGGCAGAAGTATGGAGAATATATGTGGGAATGGATTTTAAGAGTATGGGATGATGGAGGAAGGAATATAAGATTAGATCAGGCTGAATTTATTGAAATGGGCCCACTGACCAGAGATTTTAGATTTAACACTGCAACTCATGTAGTTGGAAGGGGTGCCAAGAGTTTATTTGATTGGTTGGCTGAAGTATGGATCCAAAGATGGCCTACTGTGAATAAGCTTGAGCTGTCTGATATCCCTTGGCTTAATGTTGATTAAGGGATTAAAAGGCTCAGAGAACTTGGAATGCTGGAGTGGATTTACCATGTAAACTCATCTTTAAGCCCACAATGGGAGCGTCCAGAAGATGTGCCCTTCACTAAGACTATAAGAAACAGATTTGTGAGGGAAGCGCCAACATACTTAAAGTCCTCAATTATGGTCTTTTATGTAAAGAAGACATCACATTGGGAGCCGTGGTTTCTGCATTAAGTGACTTAGATGCAATGGGTCTAACTGACTCTCGGGGTAACAAGGTTCAAGTACCAGCACTGAATCACCAAAGGCAAGGTGAGCATGTTTACCATAATGGACAGTGCAGGCAAAACAATGCTCATAACAGTATGACCCATATAGACCTTTGGTACTGGCTGCTTAATCATGGTGCTCCCAGAAATGAAATAGATAAAAAACCTACTAAGTTCCTGCTTGATCTGTATAAGCAGAAAAGTTCCAGAGCAAAGGACTGAAAGGCCACTTTGAATTATAGCAACAGAGAATCAAGGCCTCTTAACCAGTTTCCAGACTTGAGTCAGTTTACAGATCCTGAGCCCCTTGATTGAAGGGGCGGCCAGGTCCCTTGAGGAAGAACCCTCCCATAATCCCCAAAAGTTTCAATATTAAGCTTAGTCCTATCCTTCCTCAGAGGGACCTATGGCCTTTTGCTAGGGTGACTGTACACTGGGGAAAAGGAAATAATCAGAATTTGCGGGGCTTACTGGACACTGGCTCTGAATTGACATTGATTCCAGGAGACCCCAACCACCATCATGGCCCTCCAGTTAAAGTAGGTGCTTATGGAGGTCAGGTAATGAATGGAGTTTTGACAAATGTTAGACTGACAGTAGGTCCAGTGTGTCCCTGAACTCATCCTGTGGTTATTTCCACAATCCCAGAATGCATAATTGGGATAGATATACTTAGGAGTTGGCAAAACCCCAACATTGGTTCTTTGACTTGTGGGGTGAGGGCCATTATGTTTGGGAAGGCCAAATGGAAGCCATTGGAGCTCCCTCTACCAAGGAAAATAGTGAACCAGAACCAGTATTGCATCCCTGGAGGAATTGCAGAGTTTTAATGCCACTATAAATGACTTGAAGGATGCAGGGGTGGTGGTTCCCACCACATCTCCCTTTAACTTCCCTATTTGACCTGTTCAGAAGACAGACGGATCCTGGAGAATGACAGTGGATTATCGGAAACTTAATCAGGTGGTGACTCCAATTGCAGCTGCTGTACCAGATGTGGTTTCTTTACTTGAGCAGATTAACACATCTCCTTGTACCTGGTATGCAGCTATTGATCTTGCGAATGCTTTCTTCTCCATACCTGTCCATAAGGACCACCAGAAGCAATTTGCCTTCAGCTGGCAAGGTCAGCAGTACACATTTACTGTGTTACCTCAAGGTTATATTAACTCTCCAGCCCTGTGTCATATCTTAGTTCGCAGGGATCTTTATCACTTGTGCCTTCCACAAGGTGTCACATTGGTCCATTATATCGATGACATTATGCTGATTGGATCAAATGAGCAGGAGGTGGCAGCCACTCTGGAGTTGCTGGTACAGCATATGCACATCAGAGGATGGGAAATAAATCCATCCAAAATTCAAGGACCTTCCACCTCTGTGAAATTTCTAGGAGTTCAGTGGTGTGGGGCATGCAGGGATATTCCTTCTAAGGTAAAGGATAAGTTGTTGCACCTGGCCCCTCCTACCACTAAGAAGGAAGCGCAATGTCTAGTGGGCCTATTTCGATTTTGGAGACAGCACATTCCTCACTTGGGTGTGTTACTCCATCCCATATACCAAGTGACTCAGAAAGCTACTAGTTTTCAGTGGGGCCCAGAAAAAGAGAAGGCTCTTCAACAGGTCAAGGCTGCTGTGCAGGCGGCTCTGCCACTTGGGCCATATGATCCAGCAGATCCAATGATACCTGAGGTGTCAGTGGCAGATAGGGATGCCCTTTGGAGTCTTTGGCAGGCCCCCATAGGTGAATTACACCAGAGGCCCTTGGGATTCTGGAGCAAGGCCCTGCCATCATCTGCAGACAATTATTCTCCCTTTGAGAGACAGCTCTTTGCTTGCTATTGGGCCTTAATAGAAACTGAACGCTTGACAATGGGCCATCAAGTTATTATGCGACCATTATGAGCTGGGTGTTATCTGACCCACCAGGCCATAAAGTTGGACGTGAAGAGCAGCAGTCCATCATCAAGTGGAAGTGGTATATCTGTGACTGGGCTTGAGCAGGCCCTGAAGGCACGAGTAAGTTACATGAGGAGGTTGCCCAAATGCCTATGTTTGCTGCTCCTGTTTCAACGCCTTCTGTCCCCAAGCATGCACCTATGGCATCATGGGGTGTGCGCTATGATCAGTTGACTGAAGAGGAGAAGACTAGGGCATGGTTTACAGATGGTTCAGCACGCTATGTGGGCATGTCCCAGAGGTGGACAGCTGCAGCATTACAGCCCCTTCCTAGGACAACTCTGAAGGACTGTGGTGAAGGGAAGTCTTCACAATGGGCAGAACTACGGGCAGTACACATGGTTGTGCATTTTGCTTGGAAGGAAAAATGGCCAGATGTGCGGTTATACACTGATTCATGGGCTGTGGCCAATGGTTTGGCAGGCTGGTCCAGGACTTGGAAGGAGCATGATTGGAAAATTGGTGAAAAGGACATTTGGGGAAGGTGTATGTGGATAGAGCTCTCTGAATGGGCAAAGGATATAAAGATACTTGTGTCCCATGTTTATGCTCATCAGAAGGTGACCTCATCAGAGGAGGACTTTAATAATCAAGTAGATAAGCTGACCCATTCTGTGGACAGTGGTCAACCTCTTTCCTCAGCCACCCCTGTCATTGCCCAATGGGCCCATAAACAAAGTGGCCATGGTGGCAGGGATGCAGGTTATGCATGGGCCCAACAACATGGACTTCCACTAACTAAGGCTGACCTGGCTATGGCTGCTGCTGAGTGCCAAATCTGCCAGCAGCAGAGACCAACTCTGAGCCCCCGATATGGTAGTATTCCATGTGGTGACCAGCCAGCAACTTGGTGGCAAGTTGACTATATTGGACCTCTTCCATCATGGAAAGGGCAGCGTTTTGTCCTTACTGGAATAGACGCTTATTCTGGGTATGCATTTGCTTTTCCTGCATGTAATTCTTCTGCCAAAACTACCATCATTGGGCTTACAGAATGCCTTATCCACTGTCATGGAATCCCACAAAGCATTGCTTCTGACCAAGGAACTCACTTCACAGCCAAGGAAGTACAGCAGTGGGCTCATGATCATGGAATTCACTGGTCTTACCATGTGCCCCACCACCCTGAAGCAGCTGGCTTGATAGAGCGGTGGAATGGCCTTTTAAAGAAACAGCTGCAGTGCCAACTAGGTGGCAATAGCTTGGAGGGCTGGGGGCGTGTCCTCCAGCAGGCTGTATATGCTCTGAATCAGCATCCTATATATGGCGCTGTTTCTCCTATAGCCCGGATTCACGGGTCCAGGAATCAAGGGGTGGAAATGGGAATGGTACCACTTACCATCACCCCAAGTGACCCATTAGCCAAATTTTTGCTTCCTGTACCCACAACCTTACGCTCTGCTGGCCTAGAGGTCTTGGTTCCAGAGGGGGGAGTGCTTTCGCCAGGAGGCACAAAGAACATTCCATTGAACTGGAAGCTAAGATTTCCCCCTGGCCTTCCTCAAGGAACTTGCATTGTGGGTGGGGGGATGGGATGATTGTGCATTTCTGGTTGTACAAGGGATAATTATATCATGTTAGGTGGAATTATGACCTTGTTACTCTCTTCATTTGGAAACTAAGTAGAATGTAAGGATATATGGTTTGGTATAAAGCTGACAAGGGGTGGACTTGTGATGGTTAAGTTTGTGTCAACTTGATTTGTTTAGGAATCTACAGACATTCCTCATAAGTGCGTCTTTGAGGCTGCCTCTAGGAAGGATTAACTAAAGGAAGAATCCTTCCCCCCAGGGATGAGCCCTTCCCCCAGAGTGGGTGGCCCCTCTTGAAGGAGGGGGCAGGTTGATAAAAAGAAGCTCTGGGAAGAAAGACTCTCTCTCTCTCCCACCTGGCTGCTGGTGCTGCTCGCTGCTTGCCACGTGGTGCTTGCCGCATGTTGCTTGCCACTTGGTGCTTGCTGCTTGGTGTTAGCTGCTTTCCAGTGTGGACTGAAGACCAGGGTGGATTGAAGAGCAGCGTCTCTCCAAAAAGCCTCCAGGCCTTCAGTGCCGCATCAGGACTGCTGAGGCCTCCAACCTTGTGGACTGAGTGGCTACTGGGTTCCTTGACTCTCAGACCTGAAACCTGCTATTGCTGGACTGTTGCAAGCTAATCCAATAAATTCCCTTTGAATACAATTCATTCTGTCCTTTCTGTTCCTCTAGAAAACCCTGATTAATACATACCCATAAGCCCACCTCCAACAATACACTCTTTCCAGGAGGTGTTAATTCCCAAATCTCCATCACCTGGAAACCTAGCATTCAGAACACATAAGTTTATGGGAGACAAATTAATTAAATGACCACATTCCACCCTGAACCCCTGATAGCCCTACATGATATAAAATACAATGCCTTCATTTCAACTTTAAATGTCCCCATAGATGTATCTATCCTAATGATGTTCAAACATGGCCATAGTTGAAGATGTTTTAAAGGTGCTGTGATAGCAAAAAGTCCCCCCAAAACTATAGTGGAACAGCGTAAACAGTCACACTGCAAAAGATGGCATTGGACATAACAAAAAATATTCAACCAATACAAGATTTAAACATGGTGAACACCAAACTCTGTATGTCCCAGCCCAACAACTCTAGTAAGTGACTAATCTCCAAGCCTGATATTCTATTCAGCAAGAAATCTCTGGAGTGCCAATTTTTCTCCTCCAGCTAGGCTACTCACAGTCATGGAAAACCTTTTCTTGGACTGGCAGCTCTCCTTAGCAGTCATCCTATGTTCCTGGCTTCCACACTGGGTCTCCACTGCAACTCAGAGCCCATCTTCACAGCTCCATCATGTCTCTATGCAGGCATCCAGAAAACCTGATTCACACTGTCCATGGCAGTTTCCAAAACCCAAGACCATGTTGCAAGTTCAATGAACCTGTTGTCCCTGCATTTCTCATACTCCATTCTACCAGGTGGAGTGCCAGTATATTAATTGAGGGGGGAATAAAGCAGTCTTTGAAGAAGAGGACACACCTTAAGCATGTAGACCCCTTAAATAGAGTCTACGTTCTTCCTGTTGCTCCAATGCATTTCAACTTCAGGACAAGGAATTCGTTCTTTGTCTATGGTGGAGGCGCCACACCCCAGACCTTAGAAACCCTGAGAGTTTCTCACTTTTCAGTCCATGGATTACCTAAGACTCCAGGAGCCTTTCATGTGTCATTCCACCAGACAACCGAAACATTATGAGTGCCCAGATGCTCCCTCCTAATCCATGTATAAGATGACTATTAACCTAGGGTTTATATCAGAGTAACAAAAGATGGCCCTGACTGGTAACAGGATTTTATGGTAATAAGTTGTAAGCTTAAAAAACTCATTGATATTAATCTGGTCATGATAATGATTATGAAGGACTACATTTAAAGTTCTTAACCAATTTCCTATGTTCTTCTATTTGTCAACCTTTTACTAATTAATAAGTTTGTTATATCTTAAAAAAGACAAATGAACAAAAATACCTGTAACCATTAGATGGTTCCTGTCTTGTTCATGCTGTTTTCTTGGGTGATTATCATTGAAATTTTTGTCTAAGTATTATTAAATGTGATTTTGTCATTGTGACTTTGTTCTTAGGGAAACTGAAGAAACTCCTCCTGTCCCAGAAAAGCCTGCAATATACATTTGATGTTGTCTTACTTGACATGTTCTGCCTATAGTTATAACTATTAGATATGTAAAGAAAAAGATGTACCTTCCTTCTAAAAATCTGCTCCTCTGTATTTCTCTTGTCTTATTTGTTTACATAGTTCAAACAATTCTCTATAAGGTGATTACTTCATTTATAATGTCATACATCATATTAGAATAAAGAAAAGTTAAATGATTTTAACCCCAAGTTATGCCTTGTAAGTGTAATAAAATTTCACACTAATTATGTCCCATACTACATAAACTTTGGTACTGACATTGTAATTTTGTACTGTTTTAAGGCCATAGTATGCATTACATCTTCTGTCCACTAGTAAAATTATCTTATCTTTCTTCCTGACTCCACAACACAGATACATATATCTCTCTCTAAATTACCATTTCTTCTTGCTTCGGAAGAGATTTGCCCTGGACTAACGCTGATGTAAAAATACACTTATTCTCCACTTTATCTATGCTGTCAGTTCTGTAAGCCTTAGTTTCGCATATCAAAATCAAGGTTAACAAGATCAAGATATATTTTTAATTTTTTAAAATTATTTTTTGGGGAGAGACACAGAGAGAGACAGAGAGAAAGAGGGAGAGGAAGACAGAGATGGGTGCGCCAGCAGTGTCTCATCTGCTGCGAACGAAATCCAGGTGTGTCCGCCCCCTTGTGGTCAAGTGCGGCATCGCACCCTTGCGTCACTTTGCATCTGGCTAAACGTGGGACCTGAAGATTGGAACCGCTGGAGATTGGAACCAGTATTCTTAGCCTTAGGAGGCAGGTGCCTTAATCCCTAAGCCATCTCTCCAGCCCAAGATCAAGATATTTTAACGAGTTTTGTCTATTTATTTAAACTCTATGTGAATGTGACATAAAAATCAAATCTAAGCCTTTAGTTTGTTATGTAGGACACCTACCTGTTTACAACTATAGGTTTCTTAAGTGTTCTACTAATATATTTTCTTATTGAGTAAGACTTCTATTTATTTGCTTTCAACTCCTTATAATAAATAAAACTAGGCCTAATAAAATAAAATGTATTTCATAACCAATGTAATTATATAATTGCCTTTTTCATGGCAAATAATATTATTTCTCTACATGGACCTGACATTTCTCTGTGACCAACCAAGATATTTTTGCTATTAGTTAAGAAATCTCATAGCTCTACTCTGTTCAAATTAAACCTATCCTATCTTACATGTACTTTATTTCACTGATTATAATGTTCACCCTCTCTTTTGGTCCTTGCATACTCAGATGACTCACTGAATTCCTCCAAGACAGATTCTTTGCCTTCATGTCACATCCAGTCACTGAATTGTTTGTGGCCACTGAATATCAGCCTCTAAATATCCAACTTCCACAGGACTTCATGGGACACCCCAAGAGATCTGCTGCCCCACTCAGCTTGAAGTAGTTGGAGATCAGTTGTTACTTCCCTATCCTGGCCAAAACAGTCCTCCCCTAGATGCCCCGCACATCCCCAATACTTCACAATCTTTTTTTTTATCTTTCCAGAGTCTGGACTAAAGGATGGATAGCCCTCCCTGAAAACTAGAGTGAACTAAACAGTTAATAACTCTCCTTAAAACTAGCAGGCAATAAAGAAGTAACAGAGACAGGCAACCTTGACAGTCCAAATTGATAAACTTCTCTTAGCTCAGAAAATCTTGAGGGAATAGAAACAATCTGGTGGGATATCCTCCCCAGACAATTTGGATTAAAAAGATTATTCTGAGCAAGGACCCAAATAACTACAGTTCTTTATCTACTTCCCTTGGACCTACAGCTGATACAGTCTGCTTTTCTTATGATTCTCCTTCTAAACTTGCACCCCAGCTTGGCCCAGTGCTTTGGCTGTTATGCCATGGGAATGCTGCTGCCCTTCACTTTTTCTTTCAATAAACAGTCAATCTGTAGAGATCAAGTACAGTGTTCTCTTTTGCTTTTCTTTTACACTTTCTTTTTTAATTTGAGAGTGATAAAGAGAGAGGGAGAATGGGCATGCCAGCAGTCTCAGCATATATGAATGAACTCCAGACGTGCACACCCACTTGCACCCTTGCATCACTTTTTGCATCTGGCTAAATGTGGGACCTGGGGAATTGAATGGGAGTTATTTGGCTTCCCAGGCCGGATCCTTAACCACTAAGCCTGGCTATACATGATCATTATAGTGTTATAGATGAGATCTGGTGAGACATGATCATCAGTGTGTTAAAAATGAGGACACTTTCTTTACAATGATCATTGTTTTACAGATGAGGCCTTAGGAGACATGATCATTGTTTTACAGGTGATGCCAAGGGAGACATAATCATCATTGTGTTACAGGTGAGGCTTTAGCAAACATGATCTTCATTGTGTTATAGTTGAGGCATTAGAAACATAATCATCACTGTATTACAGATTAGACATGGGGAGACAATCATCATTATGCTTCCAATGAAGCCGGGGAAAACATGATCCTCGTTGTGTTACAAATGAAGCCTTGGGAGACATGATTGTCATTGTTTTACAGATGAGGCTGGAGAGACATGATCATCATTTTTAAAGATGAGGCCTGATGAGATATCATTAAAGTGTAACTGATGAGGTCTGTGGAGACATGACTGTCATTGTGTTGCAGATGTACCTAAGGATACATGATCATTGTGTTACAGATGAGGCCTTGGCATTCATGATCATCATTGTGTTATAGGTGAGGCCTGAGGATACATAATCATGATAGTGTTACAGGTCAGGCTTGGGAGACATGATCATCCTTGTTTTAAAGATGAGGCCTTTGAAGACATGATCATCATTGTGCTACAGATGGGGCTAAGGAAGACATGATTATCACTGAGTTATAGATGAGTCCTGGAGAGACATGATCATCATTGTGTTACAGATGAGGTCTTTGGAGACATGATTATCACTTTTCTTCTGATGAGGCCTGGGAAGACATGATCATCATTTTCTTATAGGTGACACCTGGAGAGACATGTCCATCATTGTTACACATGAAGCCTGTCATCAATGTCTTACAAATTAGGCCTGTCGAGACATAATCATCATTGTATTACAGATGAGACCTGAGGAGACATGATCATCATTGTGCTGCATATGAGGCTTAGGGACACATGACAATCATTGTGTTACATTCAAGGCTTTTGGAGACATGATCATCGTGTTGCAGATATGGCCTGGGCAGTCATGATCATCTATGTTTTACACATGAGAATGTGGAAAACATAATCATCAGTGTGTTACAGATGAGGCCTCAGGAGACAAAATCATCATTGTGCTACATATGGTTCCTGAGCAGACACAATTATTATTATTATAGATAATGACTGGTGAGACATGATCACAAATTTGTTAAAGATGAGCCCTGCAGAGACATAATCATCATTGTGTTATAGATGAGGCCTGGGGAGAAATGATCATCATTGTGTCATGGATGAGGCCTTGGAAGCCATGATCATTGTGCTTCCGTTGAGGACTGGGAAGACATGATCATCATTGTTTTATATGTGAGGCCTGGTGAGTCATGATCATCTGTTACAGATGAGGACTGTGGAGATATGACCATCATTCTGCTACAGATGAGTTGTGGGGAGACATGAACATTGTGTTACAGATGAGGCCTTGGAGACATGTTCATCACTGTGTTACAAATAAGGCCTGGGTAGACATAATCATTGTGTTGCAGATGTGGCCTGGGAAGTCATGATCATCTGTGTTTTAAAGGTGAGATCTTGGAAAACCATCATCAATGTGTTACAGACAAGGCCTGGGTAAACTTGATAACTCTTGCATTAATGATAAGACCTGGCTAGGCTCAGAAAGCCAAATGTCACATGTTCTTTGTCATATGTGGATCCTAGCTACAAATGTATAGACTTGTGTGTGAACTGGAACCAAAAATCGGTACCAGAAACCAGTAAACTGGTAAAAGGCTATAAGGGCAGAAGGGGAGGGAAGGACTTAAATGTATGGTATTGCACATATGTAAGTAGAATAGATTACAGGGAGGGGAATGGCATAAGCAAGGCCAAGGGAAGAGAATGCATAAAAGAAGGGTGGGGGGAGGGTCAATCAAAATTCAAGATAGTGTGAATAAGACTTATGTAAACCTACTTTTTTGAATAATGGCACATCTAGAAGCTGTAGACTGTTACTAGAAAATTTTCAGTGCCTGGGATGGGATACCTTCCAGTGAGTTGTTGGTCAAGGAGGTCCTGGTAGCCTCCAAAATATTAAAGGCTATTGCCAAAGCCCTTGGTGTCCCTTGAGAAAGAGATAGTATTGCTGAAGACATCTCTTGCCTGAGAGGCAAGGTCTCTGAGAAAGCAAGCTGGTGCTGAGCAGAAAACCTTCTCCCTGTAGACCAGCCAACTGAGAGCTGGAAAAAGCTTCACTGCATGCAGCCGTATGGGAGAGAGAAGTCATCACCAGTGAAAACAGTGGACACTGAATATTCAAATTTGGCTATACAGGTACAATGACTGAACGGGTGCAATAGTGGCATGTCTGCTCTTGGGGTAACCAATTGCTCCATAATTGGACTGAAGGCCCTCTCTATGGGAGGGAATACATACCTGGTACTGAAAAACCTAACCAAAAGTCTATGGCAGGGGAGGTCATGAGCCTTAGGGGTATAAAGCCTGCTCTTGTCTGGCTAAATGTATATTTTATTCCCACAAAGCTGCCCTGAAAGCACTACACTTAATGTTCATATTCACATATTAATGCTACTCTCACTTCTGGTTAGTGAAGCTTCTCTTTTCAGATGGTGATGACCACTGGGATGACACAAAGGCAACATAGTGCTGAGAAGAAGGGATGGAGGAGTGCCCAGCACTGAAACACCTCTGTCACACCCTCAAAGGCTCAGGGCCCATTGCTGAAGAGGGGGTGGATAGAATGGAAGAGCCAAAGGAAGGGTACAACTCCTTACAATGCACCTGTCCAGACAGAAATTGGCCTTGATATCTATGACCTTGCAGTGTCTAGCAACACCTTCGCAAGACCCTCATAATAGAAGAAAATGATGATGACATCAAATTAAAAGAGAGACTAATGGAGATAGGGAGGGGATATGATGGAGATTGGAGTTCTAAAGGGGAATGGGGGAAGGTAGGGAAATATGCATTTTTTGTATGTAAGTATAGAAGTTGACAATAATTTTTTTTTTGGTTTTTTGAGGTAGGGTCTCACTCTGGTCCAGGCTGACCTGGAATTAACTATGTATCCTCAGGGTAGCCTCGAACTCACGGCAATCCTCCTACCTCTGCCTCCCGAGTGCTAGGATTAAATAAAAAAAATTAAAATAAAAAAAATAATCAAATAAAAAAAGATATGGTCTGGCTGTGTTATAGATGTGGCCTGGGGAAACATTATCATCATTGTGTTATGGTTGAGGCCTCAGGAGACATGATCATCATTGTGCTACATATGAGTCTTGGGCAGACATGATTATCATTATTACAGATGAGGCCTGTTGAGTCGTGATGAGGCTTTTGGAGACATGATCATCATTGCATTAAAGATCAGACCTGGAGAAAAATCAAAACCATTGTGTTATAGATGAGGCTTGGGGAGACAGGCTCTTCATTATGTTACAGATGAGACCTGTGGAGATATGATCATCATTTTGTCACCAATGAGGTCTGGGGAGACACAATCATTATTGTGCTGCAGACTAGGGAGACATCATCATTGTATTAAAGATCAAACATCAGAAGACATGATCATCATTGTGCTACATATGAGTCCTGAGCAGACTTGATTATCATTGTTACAGATGAGGCCTGGTGAGACATGATCATCATTGTGTTACAGATGTGGCCTGGGGATAAATGACCATGAATGTGTTACAGATGCAGCATGGGGAGACATGATCATTGTGTTACAGATGAGGCCTGGGGAAACATGATCTTCATTGTGCTACATATGAGTTCTGGGGATAGATGATCACTATTATGTTACAGATGATCCCTGGACAGACATGATCATCACTGTGTTACAGACGGGGCTTGGGGAGAAATGATCATTGTGGTACAGGTTAGTCCTTGCTGGTCTTGATCATCATTGTGTTACAGGTGAGTCCTGGGTAGACATAATCATCATAGTGTTACAGATGAGGCCTGCAGATAAATAATCATTAATGTGTTACAGATGGGGCATGGGAGACATAATCATCAGAGTTTTACTGGTGAGACCTGAGTGACATAATCCTTTTTTTTTTTTTTTTTTTTTACAGATGTGGCCTTTGGAGACATGATCAACATTGTTTTACATATGACACCTCGAGAGATATGATCATCATTGTTGTATAGGTCAGGCCAGGGGAGATATAATCACCAATGTGTTACAGATGAGACCTCAGCGGTCATGAGCATCAATGTTTTACAGATGAGGCCTTTGGAGACATGATCATCATTGTGCTACAGATGAGACCTGGGGAGATATGATCATTGTAGTGTATCAGATGAGGCCTCTGGAGACATGATCATCATTGTATTAAAGATGAGGCCTGGGGAGACATGATCTACATTGAGATACTGATGATGCCTAGGTAGACATGATCACCATTGGGCTACATATGAGTCCTGGGTAGATATGATTACTATTGTCACAGATGAGGCTTGGTGAGACAAGATCATCATTGTGTTACAGATGATCCTAGGGGGACTTGATCATCATTAAGTTACAGATGGGGCTTGGGGAGATAAGATAATGATTTTGCTGCAGCTGAGACCTGGGGACACATGATCAACATTGTGTTAAAGAAGAGGCCTGGCCAGCCATGATCATCATTGTGTTACAGATGAAGCCTCAGGAGACATAATAACTGTGTAACAAATGAGGCCTGGGGAGACATGATATATGATGATATATGCGGCCTCAGGAGACATTTTCATTATTGTGCTACAAATGAGGCCTTGGTAGACATGATCATCATTGTCTTGCAGATGTGGCCTGGGCAGTCATGATCATCAACATTTTATAGGTGAGGCCAAGGGAGACATAATCATCATAGTGTTACAGATGAGGCCTGAGGAGACATGATCATCCTTGTTTTACAAGTGAGTCATTGGGTGACATAATCATCAATGTATTACTGATGTGGCCTGGGGACACTTGATCATTCTGTTAAACCTGAGGCCTGGCTGAACATGATCATAATTGTGTTATAGGTGAGGCCTGGGAAGTCATTATCATTGTTGTGTTACAGATGAGGCCTCAGAATACATGATCATCATTGTGATACATATGTGCACTGGACAGACATTATTATTCTTGTTACAGATGATGACTGGTGAGATATAAACATCAATGTGTTAGAAATGAGGTCTGTGAAGACCTATTTATTGTTGTATTAAAGATCAGACCTTTGTAGACATGATCATTGTGTTACAGATGAGGCCTTTGGAGACATGATCTTCATTGTAGTACAGATGAGGCCCAGAAAGACATGATTATCATTGTGCTACATATGAGCACCTGGTAGAAATGATAATCATTGTTATAGATGTGGCTTTGTGAGACATGATCATCGTTGTGTTATAAATGAGACCTGGAGAGACATGATCATCATTGTATTAAAGATAATATCTTGAGACTACATAGTGAATTCCAGCTCAGCCTTGACTAGAGTGAAACCCTACCTCGAAAAACCAAACCAAAACAGCAAAAATATCAGACTTGGGGAGACATGATAATCATTGTTTTACAGATGAGGCCTGAGGAGACATCACCATAATTGTGATATAGATGATGTCTGGGGAGACATGATCATCATTGTGTTACATTTGAGGCCTCTGAGACATGATCATCACTGTATTACAGATTAGGCCAGGGGTGACAATATCATCATTTTACAGATGAGGCCTGGGCAGTCATGATCACCATTATGTTACAGATTGCACGTGGGGATACATGATCATCACTGTTTTACAGGTGAGGCCTGGAGAGACACATTTGTCAATGTGTTACAGATGAGGCCTGGGGGACTTGGTCATTCTTGTGTTACAGATGAGGGCTTGTGAGACATGATCATCATTGTTGCAGATGAGGCTTGATCAGACATGATCATCAGTGTGTTAAAGATGAGGACTGTGGAGACATGATCAACTTTGTGTTACAAATGAGCTCCGGAGAAACATGATCATCATTGTGTTACAGATGATGCCTGAGAAGACATGATCATCATTGTGTTACAGGTGGTTATGGGGAGACATGATCATCATTGTGTTACAGATGATGCAGACGTGATCATCATTGTGTTACAGGTGGTTATGGGGAAATATGATCAACATTGTGCTAGAGATTAGGCCTTGGGAGACATGATCATCACTGTGTTAAGATGAGGCCTGGGCATTCGTGATCATCATGGTGTTGCAGATTGCACATGGGGATACACGTTTTTAAGGTGAGGCCCAGAGAGACATATTCATCAATGTGTTACAGATGAGACGTGGGGGACGTGATCATTCGTATGTTACAGTTGATAACTGGCTAGACATGATCATCATAGTGTTATAGATGAGACCTGGTGAGACATGATCATCAGTGTGTTAAAAATGAGGACTGTGGAGACATGATCACCACTGTGTTATAGGTGAGGCCTTGGCAGAATCATCATTTTGTTACAAAGGAGGCCTGCAGACACATGACCATTATTACATTGAAGATGAGACCTTGGGAGACATGATCATTATTGTGTTACAGATGATGCTTAGGGAGAAGTGATCATCATTGTGCTATATATGAGTCCTGGGCAGACATGATCATCATTGTTACCATATGGGGACAGGTGAGACATGATCATCAATGTATTAGAGATGAGGACTGTGGAGACATGATTATCATTATCCTTCAGATGCACCTAAGGAAATATGATCATCATTGTGTTAGCAATGAGGCCTGGAGAGACATGGTCATCACCGTATTACAAATAAGGCCTGGGGAGACATGGTCGTCATAGTAATCATCATTGTATTACAGATGAGGCCTGGGGAGACAAAATCATCACTGTATTACAGATGAGACCTTGGCAGTCATGATCACCATTATGTTATATGTGAGGCCTGGGGAGACATAATCACCATAGTGTTAAGATAAATCCTGGAGAGACATAATCATCCATATGTTACAGGTGGGGAATGTGGAGACATGATCGTCATTGTTTTATAGATGAGGACTTTGGAGGCATGATGATCATTGTTTTACAGTGAGGCCTGGGGAGACATAATCAACAATGTGTTCCAGATGAGGCCTGGGAGGTCATGATCATCATTGTGTTACAGATGAGGACTTGGGCGACATAGTCACCACAGTGTTAAAGATGAGGCTTGGGGAGATATGATCATCAATATGTTAATGATGGAGCTAGGGGAGATATGATCATCTTTCTTTTACAGGTGAGGTCTGGGGGGACATAATTATCACTGCTATAGAGAGGTGCTAATGAGATGTGAATGTAAAGAGCCAAAATGTTATATTTCTCTACATTTCTTTATATCAAGCTTAAGCAGATGGGAATGGCAGATAAACAAGATGCTCTGCTGGTCTGAATAGCATTACACCAGGCCTGCATTGTTGAGCAAAATCCTTAAGGGCAGATAAGTGGGACATTTGGAGACTTTTGGTCACAGGCCTACCTCACATCCCCCAGGGGCTTCCTGTAACTGACCAACAGAACTGTTCACAAGTTCGTTTTGGTTTTTCTTCCCTATAATCTTCTAAGAATGGAATGTCCCTACTGTGATGCACCAAATTCCACTTTATGTTTAAAATCATTTTTATGGCTGTAACTGCAGTGTGTGAGTTGTGATTTATGGTTTAGCTCCTATCCTGTTTCTGCAATAAACATTTTGTAGTTTTTTACAATAAAAGCTGACACTCCGTGCAGTTTGGCGCTGTTCTTAGAGAAACCACCATCTGATGTGCAGCCCCAGTGCATGTCAATTCACACCCAGCACTTTGTGAGATAATGGACTTATTTGTGTGACACTGGACCCCACTACAGCCTCATCTCAGCAGCAACTCCTGGAACCATGTGCATTTTATGACCACTGCACACATTTTTTAATGCAGCCGAAACCAAAACCAGGTGTTCAGGACTGCAGGACACAGCAATATTCTTAATTTAGGGATGAAATAAATCATGACGCTGAAAAGCAGGTTTCTTCTCCAGTTCCACCTCTTTCCAAGAGTTTGCACTTCTATCAGTCTTTCCTCAGGCATCCTCCCCATTATTTTAAGGTAAAGCAGTTGTGCCATATTCCTTAAGATTGTTAATATGTTTGACAATAGAAGTTTCAATAACCTAAAACCAATTTTAGTACCTGTAATTTTAACTTGCTTGAGGTTTTCCAACTTAAAATCTTAAATCTCTCAGTCCAATATCTTTAGCCAAGTACATCAGTCTATTAAAAATTTAACCGTTATTAAACTCTGGGCATGTGCAGCAGAATAAAGGCATCCCTTTTGCCAGTAGCCTAGTTCCAACAAAGGCCCGAATAACTGAACACTGAAAAGACACTG
Source organism: Orientallactaga sibirica (assembly GCA_036365145.1). Lineage (NCBI taxonomy): Eukaryota > Metazoa > Chordata > Mammalia > Rodentia > Dipodidae > Orientallactaga > Orientallactaga sibirica. The sequence continues at coordinate 96,291 of JAEOAD010000988.1, read as the reverse complement.
GGGCTGGCTTCACCTTCTGCTCTCTTCCAGGCTCTGCTCAGTACCTGTAGGGGGCGCAGCTGCCACTTTCTCAAGAAGTCAGCAGGCACCAGAGCCATTTGTCAGGTCCCAGAGCATCATGATGCTGGTTGACAACCCTACCTTCCTGGTACCCAAAGCAAAGCCAGGATAATTAGTCAGGACATTTCTTAACCCAGGCAGGAAGTCTTCAGAGTACCCAGAATGCAGGGCTGTGTACCTGCTGCATGCCTAATCATTTCATGCCAATCCAGGCTACTTTTCTCTGTATCCCAAAAGGGCTTATTTCTGACCTTTCCTCCATGAGGTGTTTCTTGCCAGTACTTCTGTCACCCCCTGCTCAGCTGGAATCAGGCCTTTTCAGCTGCTAGAAGTTTCCACACTGTCCTCAACATATCCTTTGGGCTTTTTGTTCTACACGATCCTTCGATGAGCAGGATTTCAGGGCTACTCTTCTTGCCTTCCCAGGTCCCCTACTCACCCCAAACATGCTTTAACCAGATTTCTCTCCCAACATCTGCTCCTCTCACCCAAGGGTGCTTTTTTGTAAAAATGTGATACATGTGCTGGATAGAGGGCTTACTAGTTAAGGTGCTTGCCTGCAAAGCCTAGCAACCCAAGTTCAATTCCCACACATCTACCTACAGCAACATACACAAAGTGGCACACGTGTCTAGAGATCTTTTTTTTTTTTTTTTTTTTTTTTTTTTTTTAGTGTATGGAGTTCCTAGAGTGCCCAGCCAATCTGTCTCTCTTCTCTCTACTTCTTTGTGCTTGAAACTAATTTTTTAAAATTTTAATAAAAAATTTGATATGCTGGGCATGGTGGCATACACCTTTAATCCCAGCACTCAGGAGGCACAGGTAGGAGGATCACATGAGTTCAAGTCCACCCTGAAACTACATAGTGAATTCCAGGTCAGACTGAGCTAGAATAAGAATGTACCTCAAAATAACAACAAAAAATGTGATATATGTGTAGCTGTGTGTTTACTTTTCATGTGTGTGCAATACATGTGTGTATACATGCTTTTGTGCACACAGGGGATGGGGATGAAAGATAATTTTATGTGTTATTTCCAGGAATGTCTTCTGCATTTTTGAGATAGTGTTATAGGAATTAATGAGTCAATGAGAATAATCAGGCAAAATCCACTTAAAAGAGGGGGAGAGAGCCTTTATTCATGTGCAGACCTCTGCGGGCTAATGCTGAAAACCTGACAGAGGCCCTGAACTCAGATTGAGCTGGATTTATATACCTTTTATAATCCTTTGTCTGAATTCTCCCATGCTTAGAGAGGGGAGAGATTTACATCCATTGTAAAGAAAGTGTAAGAAAAGGGGAGGGCATGCAGCCTGAAATCCCTGAAGCAATTTGAGTCATGGCACCAAAATGTAAGGAATGTGTAGGAGAAAAGCAAGAAAGAATATTGGACTCGATCTCTACAGACAGATTGTTAATTGAGAGGTATAGTGAGGGGTTGCAGCTGTCCTGCAGGATGAAGGCTGAAGCACCAAGTCAGGCTGTGGTTCAAACTTATAAGGAGCATCCTAAGGAAAACATACTGAATTAGCTGCAGGTCAAAGGGAAGTAGACAAAGCATCAAAGTTATTTGCTTGGAATAGGCTCTTTAGCAGAGTTGACTAAGGAGGACTGGATGCCTCCATTCTTTATGGCCTTCTCATCTTAGGTTAGTGATTAACTCTAGTTCCCTCTAGTTCAGGGAAGGCCATTAACCCTTCATCCATAAGTGTATGATTCTGTCAAGTATGATTAAGTACAGGCAGCTGTCTCTTGAGATAAGGTAGTTACATATTGTACAAAGGGGTTAGGCTCAGTGTCACAGAATTCTTATTAGCCAATACCAGAGAACTCTCCCCTGCTGCAGTTTCAGAGTAAGGAAATGAAACATCTATTACTTCACCTGAAGTCCTCTGTACATTTAAATTTCTTATATGTACCTTGATTATGTTCCACCTAAACTAATACAAGTTATAAACAATAAATATATGCTATTCCTTCAATAGTTTCCCCCATTTTGAAGTCTTCACAATTTTATATAAAAAACTTCAAATTTTATAAATATGAGTCTTCTTGTTTCATTGGACTATAATTAGCCCTTGGGCCGAGAGCATCTAGTAGTGTAAGTCTACTTAGCAGGCAAAAGAAGCAAGTCCAAATAATAATCCTAAGAAGATTTTTGTTAGTGGTCTGATCAGGGGCACAGAACAGTTAGTCCATGACAAATAGCTCTCCTACAATCGCCAGGAGTTGATTAATTTTCTCTCCTTTTGCCATGCTTTATTTAAGTCTCTGGAGTATATTTGTAGTAATTCCAGAATTGTTTGTATAAAGCAGCATTCCTTATTTAAATAAGCATAATCCTTTTTGATAAGCTGTAAGCATATTTAGGCCTCTGTGGTTTTGTATAACCATATTGGCCAGGGGATTTAGCTCCTTTTGTAGCTCTATCAGTGATTTGGCTATTTGGTGTATGTTATCTGTGAATTTAGCAGACAAGGTATAGTAAAAGTGTGTAGACTCCTATTTTTTTCATTTTTAGTTCCTATTCATGTGTGCTTCCCATTACTATATGGATTGATATGGCACAGAATACTACAACAATAACCCCTCCAATCAAGTTTTCAATCACTATGTAGAATAGGGCTATAGCTATTCTTTCCCCCATGTTTTAACCCTGTGAGATCATTTCCCTCATCCCCACTGAGAATACCAACAATGGTACCATGGCCAGACACAATTGGATGGATTGGAATCATGACCATGTGAAGGGCTAATAGCCTTACCTGAAAACTAGAGGGAACTAAAGAGCTAATAACTCTCTGTAAAACTAGCAGGCAATAAAGAAGTCACAGAGCAGAGGACTTCTAGTTAAGATGGTGGCATAGGAACCATGCCAAAGAAGACTAGGGGAGTAAAAGCAAAACCAAAGCCAGCAAAATACACTCTTCTACTAAGAAGTGAGGTATATAATAAATTATCAACCACAGCAGAGACATAGGAGAGATCCAGAGCATCTATATCTAACAGAAGCATGCAAAAGCGGCTCCAGAAGCAGCTGCACCAGGTCCACGTGGCCACAGCGGTCAGGCTTGGCCTAAGCTGCAGGAATAAAACCACGTGAGGGGAATTTCCACTCACACCAGGCTCTGTGCAAACTCAAGAAGTGTGGAAGGGAGGATGACAGAGAGAAGCAGAGTGACTCGTGAGGAAGATGATCATGAGGACCAGTGGGAGAACACCAGCCACCATCCATAGCCTCCCCTCTCCCACTGACAGCACATTTGCCAGACAGCACCAGAGACCTGGGGAAGGGACCTACACAGCACCTATCATCACACAATCAGAGCAGCCACACACAGACCCAGCCAGCCTACCTGAGACCACAGCATGGTCACAGATAACACCAAACCTGGTTGTCGTGGGTGACTTCAACTCCCACCCTCACCAATTTACAGGTGATGCCAGCCAAAATAAACAGAGATTCGGCTGGGTTAAATGATGTCACAGATAATATGGACCTAACAGATATCTACAGGATATTTCATCCAAATGCTGCACAATACACATTTTTTTCAGCATCACATGGAACATTCTCTAAAATAGACCATATGCTAGGATACAAAGCCAATCTTAAGAAATATAGAAAAAAATAAACCAATTCCTTGCATTCTATCTGATCACAATTAGATCAAACTACAAATCAATAGCATGAAAAGCTATAGAGCATACACAAAATAATGGAAACTAAACATTACACTACTAAATGAAGAATGGGTCAATTAAGAAGGAAATCAAAAAAATTCAGAGAGTCAAATGATAGGGAGAACACAACATAGCAAAATCTTTGGGACACAATGAAGGCAGTCCTAAGAGGGAAATTTATAGCTTTAAGTGCCTACATTAAGAAAATAGAAAGGTTGTAAGCAAACAACTTAATGCTTCACCTTAAAGCCTTGGAAAAAGAAAAACAAGGCAATCCAAAAATCCATAGATGGGAAGAAATAATAAAGATCAGCGCAGAAATTAATGAACTAGAAACCACAAAAAAATGCAAAGAATCAATGAAACAAATAGTTTGTTCTTTGAAAGGATAAACAAGATTGATAAACCCTTATCAAATCTGTCCAAAAGAAAGGGAGAAAAGACAGAAGTTAATAAAAGTAGAAATGAAAAAGGCACCATCACAACAGATACCAGAGAAATTCAAAAAATCATAGGGACATCCTATAAGAAGATATGCTCCACTAAGTTTGAAAATGTTAAAGAAATGCATGATTTCCTTGATTTATATGACCTACTTAAATTAAATGAAAATGAGGTTATTCATGTAAATAGACCTATAACAAGTATGTATATCCAAGCTGTTATAAAAAATACTCACAACTAAATAAGTCCAGGCCCAGATGGATTCACTGCTGAATTTTAGAAGACCTTCATGGAAGAAATAACATCAATATTTCTTAAACTTTTGCACAAAATAGAAAAATAGAAAAGGAAGGAATCCTACCAAACTCCTTCTATGAAGCCAGCATCACCCTGATACTGAAAACAGACAAATACAGAAAAAAAAGAAAATTATAGAACAATCTCCATCATGAATATAGATGCAAAAATTTTCAACAAAATACTGGCAAACAGAATACAAGAATATATCAGAAAGATCATTCACCCCAAGTAGGCTTTATCCCAGAGATGCAGGGATGGTTCAACACACACAAATTGATAAATGTAATACATTATATAAATGGACTGAAGAATAACAATCATATGATCATTTCATTAAATGCAGAAAAAGCATTTGACAAAATAGAACATCCCTTCAGGATAAAAGTCCTACCGACACTGGGAATAGAAGGAACATATCTCAACATAGTAATGACTATTTATGACAAACACACAGCCAACATAATACTAAATGGGGGAAAAACTTGAAGCTTTTCCTCTAAATTCAGGAACAAGACAAGACTGTCCACTGTCCCCATTTTTATTTAATATTTTATTTATTATAGTACTGGAAGTCTTAGCCATAGAAATAAGGCAAGAGATACACACAAAAGTGATACAAATTAGAAAGGAAGAGATCAAATTATTCTTATTTGCAGATGATATAATTCTATACATAAAGCACCCTGAAGACCCTACCAGGAAACTGTTAGAGCTGATGAACACCAATAGCCATGTAGCAGGATGCAAAATAGAGAAAACAATCCAAAAATTCATTTGGAAGCACAAAAAAAACTCGAATATCTAAAACAATTTTGAGCAACAAAAATGAGGCTGGTGGTATCACCATACCTGATTTTAACCTATATTGCAGAGCCATAGTCACAAAAACATCATGGTACTGGCACAAAAACAGATATGTAGATCAATGGGACAGAATAGAGGACCCTGATGTAAGCCCAGGTAGCTATAGCTATGTGATCTTTGACAAAAATGCCAAAAATACTCATGGGAACACTCCTGGTGCCTCTGCAGGGTGATTCAGAATGGCTGGTCTGGACATTGTTGTGCCAACCAAGTTGTGTTCCCTTCAGCTGCGTGGGCCTTTTTACTCAAGTGTGATGAATCCACAGAGTGGATAGAGTGACGTGTTACAGTATGGGGACTAGTCCAAACTGGTTGGAGAGGTTCCTTCTTCCAATATTTCATTTAGATCATATTTCCAGACTGGTGGGGGTGTGTCCATCTTTCTAGAGGTAAGTGGGTCTCCATGTGTTACAAATTCAAAGCGAAAACCATCAAAAAACCAGCATCACTAGTATTTTAAGTCTTAGGGTTGGGCTCCAGATTTGTTCCAAAAACACCTTTTTCCTTGGTGGGACTTTATCCAATGGAGACAAGGTATAGATCTGATTTTTATGGGCCCACAGATTTAAACCATTAAATTTTTTCCATAGACTCATGACTTTCTCATAATGTAAACTGTATTAAGATTAGCTTTGGGGACTGGAAAGATGGCTTAGCAGTTAAGGTGCTTGCCGGCAAAGCCAAAGGATCCATGTTTGACTCCCCAGGACTCATATAAGACAGTTGCATAAGATGATGCAGGCATCTGAAGTTCATTTGCAATGGATGTAGGCCCTGGCACACCCATTCTCTCTCTCTCTCTCTCTCTCTCTCTCTCTCTCTCTCTCTCTCTCTCTCCTGCCTATCTCTGTATCTCTCTCTCTCTTACATAAATAAAGAAAAATAAAATAGCTTTAAAAAAAGATTACCTTTATATGTCCCTGTAACCTTTTGCCAACTTTAAGATACTTCTAAAGCTTCAAGCCTCATCTGAAATTTAGGACTGTCTGATAACTATGAATCCTATAAAATGAAAACAATGTACTTATTTTAACACATGATGACAAAGTAAGCATTTTCATTGTAACAAAGCATAATGAGGAAGGACTGGGCCAATACAAATTGAGAACCACTTGGTAAACATAACCAGTACTGACAATCTTTGGATTGTCAATTTTACCCCTCCAGATGGGCTGATCACAGCCTGGTCAACCATTCCATCATGAGTCATCAGTGTAGAATGGGTTACATCTAGATTTTTCCTTCTTAAGTTATCTCCTTCTAAAGAATTTGTATTCTTACTCATTATAACTTTCCTGGGTGAGTTTTACCCTGAGGCACTTTATTTCCTTCATTTTCCCCCTTTTATTTTATTATTTTGTTTGTTTTCTGTTTTGAAGGCAAACAGTGGCTAATTAACCAGAGCCAGACATAGGCAGGAGAGAATGTAAATTAACATAAGAGCTTAGCAATGTAAGCCAATGTGGATCTTTGCCAGAAACATCCATCCAAGCCACTGACTCGGGGATCCACCTTGATGAAGAGAATGATGCCAAATGCCTCAGGCTGGATACAGGACTATAAACTTATTCCCCCCTTTTCTCCTTTTATCTCCTTTTCTCCCTACTAACACTTGCCAGAAACCATTTTAGACAATTCTTCTTAGCCCTACTTTTTCGTGTGTTGGGCCTAGGTTCCCATGCTTTTCCTAGGCCTTATTTTAGCCACTCTATTTTGCTGTATTCACCCCCCTTCAAGCAAGTACTTCTTCTTGGCCACAACTTTGCCTTTTTTGCTTATTAATGCCTCTTAAGGTAATGCTACCCTCCAACCAGCCATAAATTCCTTTGCAACTCCTTTGATTACATTGATCTGCTACCATTAAGGACACTCAATGCTATTAATTATGATGCTAAGGGTGAGCTTACGACAGTCACCCAACAACCTTCTACCCCAGTCTTTTTCAGGTTCTATAGTTGATTCTCGCTTGCTGGGACCATTTGCATGCCACAGAGCCACCACCACTTGGCACTCACATGCCTTCTAGGTGACAGCCACACCCCTTGGGTTTGCTCACCAGAGGCAGGGCAACCTAAAACAGGCACTGTCGCATGTGATGATCCCTTGGGACCTAGGTTCAACAATGGCTTGGCAAAGAACCATGCCTCCCAGGGTCACCAATAATAAAAACAAAAAGGAGGATATGTATGGCACAATGGAGGACTGGCCCTAGCTAGACTGCATGCTAAAAGAAACCAGGCCACACCCCTCTGGTTTTCTCACCAGGATGGCAGGTACTCAATGACTGGTAGGATTCCATGAGATGGGGCAACCTAAGACAGGCACCATCACATGTGATAATCCCTTGGGGCCTGGGTTCAACAATGGCTTAGCAAAGAACCATGCCTCCCAGGGTTGCCAGTAATAAAAACAAAAAGGAGGATATGCATGGCACAATGCAGGTCTGGCCCTAGCCAGACCACATGTCAGAAGAAACCAGGAAGTGGCTTTTGTGAACATGGTGTCCTGCGCAGGCCTGGCGTGACAATAGCTACAGTCCCATGCTTGCAAGAAACCTGCTAAGAGATGATCTGCCTGGAGAGAGGCTGTCATTGGTCACAAGAAGGGGTATTTAGTGTAGTCTTTTACACTTCTTTTTTCTTGCAAACAGCAACCTACTCACCTTCCCTCCTTTTATCTTGAAATAGCCTAATTACCTTTGATAAACATGTACACATGTCCCATGGATTTTTTTTTTTGGATTACAGATGCTGGACTTAGGGAAGGCACCTGAGCCCCATGCAATGATTGGCCAGCCAAACCCCTTAAAACCCCCTACACTTCCTTGAATAAATGAGTTTTGCAGCAGCTCGCCCTTTGCCTGATTTCACCCAACTCCCAGAGTCTGTGTCGTGACTCCGCACCTCTCACTCCCAACTCAGCAGAGACCCTGCCGTCCCTCCTTGGCTGGCCCTAGGAGGGACCCCAACAAGTCAACATCAGACAAAGGAACCTATTCATCTGAATTTCCATTTATATTGTAGTATTTTGTTCTTATATTCTCGTACTGAGTGTTTCGGACCATACAGGCAGCCATAATTGACAATACATTGTGTTTTAGAGGACAGCTGTGGCTCTGTAGGAAGAAATCTTAGGGACCTGTGAAGAGCTCTAGGACTCTCAATACTGTGTCATCTGCTAGGATGAGTCAAGGCCATGCTGACCATGTAGCTTCCCTTAGAATTATCTATAGTGACTCTCCTTCTGCAGATAAAATGACTTAGAGTTCATATTCTGGCCTCTGGGTTTCTATGTCCTCTATGACCAAGAATATAGGTAACTTACCAGTGGCTAGCCATTAGAAGTGTACCATTGTCTCCTGTGGCCTTCTGACCTGGGAGCAGGAACCAAAATAGTGGCTATCCTCTTAATTCTGATACTTCCGTTTGACTTTGGCTTCTACATGTGGTTATTAATCACTCAGACAGTCTATACACACCTAATTGGCCAAACTAATCTGCTTAAAGAAATACAGAACATATCTGGTTAATAAGGCAGATCTGGTTAGGAAATAACACAAAAGTTTAAATTATTCTAATTAATATTTAAGTTTATTTGTCAGGTGACAATAAACCATATCTGGAATGTAAAAAGCATGCATATTTTATCTTTTTTTAAAATATTTTTTAATTTTTTTAAAAAAATTTTTTTTGGAGAGAGACACAGAGAGAGGAAGACAGAGATGGGCACTCCAAAAATGTCTCAGCTGCTGAGAATGAAATCCAGATGCCTGCGCCCCCTTGTGGTCAAGTGCTGCATTGTGCCCTTGCATCACTTTGCATCCTGCTAAACGTGTGACCTGGAGATTGGAACCGCTGGAGATTGGAACCAGCGTTCATAGGCTTAGGAGGCAGGCGCCTTAACCCCTAAGCCATCTCTCCAGCCCTATTTTATCTTTTAAGTATCTGTCAGTTACAAGTACAGGCAGGATATGTTAGTAGCCCTGAAAACAATTGTTAACCAACAACTTTAAATCAATTGATTTGATCTAGAACTTGTATGTCAGGAAAAGACAAGTCAGTATAAAAACTTGGCATCTATGTTTGAAAACAACTTTAGTAAAACTGGAAGCACAATAACAAAGTTTAATTTTTTTTGTTTTTGTTTTTCGAGGTAGGGTCTCACTCTAGCTGGAATTCACTACGTAGTATCAGGGTGGTCTCGAACTCATAGAAATTCTCCTACCTCTGCCTCTTGAGTGCTGAGGTTAAAGGCTTGCACCACCATGCCTGGCTTGGAATGTAAGATTTTTTTCATCTATAAAGACCATTTGGACATGAGGCTGTGTCCTAGAGCAAGGAACATGTTTTAAGTATCAATATATCTATAAGCAATGAATTTAAGATTCCAGTAATGAAACAACTATTTAACTAAAACCTTGACTGAGACTTTGAAAGTAGAACATGCTTATTGAGCTAAAGCAACTTGAATTTTACATATAATAGAGACATTCCAACAGACATAAAATAGTCTTGTAAGAAAACACCTCTAACCATTGGGCAATTTTATAACTTAATTTATGACAGTTCATATTAACTAAATCATTTTTATAAGACTTGTAATTTCAGCAATGACCATCTAGCAGAACCAGAATGAGTGAGACAAGGACATGTCATAGTTACAGTATCTTTACATATAATGATCTTCTAGGAGAAGATTAAATACTTATGAGTAAACCTTGATGTTAAGGCTCAGTTTTTCGAGTAGTTAAAAGGTGGACATAGGATCATAGCTAATCTGGCTGAGTTACAAACATTACCAATCACAGGCTAACATCATTGACCTGAGGTCTTAAGGTTGACAACTTGAGGAATTTCAATCACAATTTATATCCTGGATATGATGACATAACTGGTTAACAATACATATTTTGGACAGAAATATAAAGATGTTATCTTTTAACCATCTTAATTAATAACTTTTAAAATATCTGTTATCATATTAAAATTCTTTAATTCTAAATGCCTCCAAATGTTAAGCTACATTTAAATATATTTCCTTGTATCAAGTTTTATTTAAAAGTTATTTTTTAGCCATGTATGGTGGCACATGCCTTTAATCCCAGCACTTGTGAGGCAGAGGTAGGAGGATCACCATGAGTTTGAGGCCACCCTAAGACTACATAGTGAATTCCAGATCAGTCTGAGCTAGAGTGGGACCCTACCTCAAAGAACAAAATGAATAAATAAATAAATAAGTTATTTTGAAGCAGTACTCTGTATACTTTATTTTCACCAGCTTTAGTTTTCCAAAATCAGCATATTATTTTTCTCATTATGATCATTTACGTCTGTAACATAATAATTGTACATTATATATTAACGTTTATAAGACATTCTTGAAACATTTCCTAGGATCAGATCAATCTATAAATTTTGCTAACAGGACACATTACATATTACCTTATATGGTTATGTCTTTTATGCTACAAAGCTAAAATCCCAATGCCATCACAAACCAATGTAAAAGTTATTTTTTTTAATTTTTAAAATATTTTTATTTTTTGGAGAGAGACAGAGAGAGAGAGGGAGACAGATAGAGAATGGGCACGCCAGCAGTCTCTCAGCTGCTATGAATGAAATCCAGGTGCGTGCACCCCCTTGTGGGAAAATGCAGCATTGTGCCCTTGTTTGCAGAAGCTAGATGCCCTGGTATTCTCATTCTCTCTGTCTCTCTTCCTCTTTTTTCTTTTTTAAATGAATAAATTTTAAAAGAACCAAACATAAATCCAAGCATGGTAGCACACACCTCTAATCCCAGCACATGAGTGGCTGAGGTAGGAGGATCACTGAGAGTCCAAGGTCAGCCTCACTCTACATAGTGAATTCCAGGTCAACTTGGACTAGAGTGAGAATTACCTCAAAAAACAAAAACAAGTAAAAAATTACCCAAGATAATTTTTCCTCCACATTTGTCACATTTAACCCTCCACAATTCCTTGCTGCCTGTAAGTTTGTTGTAATTTTCATGACAAGTAATTTTTATTTTCTGTGTGAGAAGCTGTTAGAGGCCTGATTGCTGTCACACACAGGCTCAATAAGAATTTTAGATGAAGCCAGACAGAAATTGAATGGAAGGGTGGCATTAGGTGGGTCTCCAAATGTGATAGCTGCAGATATACTGAGATCATGAATGCCTGGTGAGCCAAATATCATTCTGCATTCAGATTAATATGCCACCAGGACTATAGCTTCTGAGGAAACAATAAGAGAGATGAGTGTGGCTATGGAGAAATTCATATATGTCCTTTGTCATACAGCTACAACATGTGCTTCCTGAGGGAGCTCTCACCCCAGCAGGAGAGTGACACAGAAAAGGAAAGGAAAGGTCAACTTTCCTCTAGGACATCTTTAACCCTAGTTGGCTTCTGTTCCTAGGTGATTCTCCATTTTTAATTAAGGCTTCTGGGTGGAGCTTTCTGGGAAGTGGCACTGGAAGGGCTTTCAGGTGCAGAAGAGGCATGACACTCTAAATAGCTATGTTTAAAATACATTTATCGGAGCTCCACATGGTGCCTGCAGGCCCTGTTGTCTTGGATTTTCCCAAGATTCCTGCGATAGTGGCTAAGTCTCAGCTCTGACGTGGAGATGACAGATGACTAGCTAGGATTTGGAAAACTCACATGCAGTTTTAATATACATGAGACAACTACAGAAAGAGCCAAAAAGTTATTTATATGTACAATAGCTATGATCATTCCACCTCCAAATGTTATGTTTTAACATACTTCTCAATTCACCAGTATATTTTCATGTGAATTTAAATACATGAGCATATAATTTGATTGTATACCCAGCAAATTACCTTCTTTTTGTCCCTCTCCCCCATTCCACTGCAGACCCTCTTCTTTCCAAATAGTCCTTCCTCTGTTTTGATGACTTATTTCTTTGGTCTCCTCCATCTTCCATGTAAAATGTTGATAGACTGAAAATGGAGCAATTCTGCACTGTTAATAGGTTGAATATTAAAGTTTCATTATTTCACAAATGCACCACAATTTTGAATTGAAGTAGTGCCTGGTGAGGTCTGGAGGATGCTGACACTTTTTCATCGGCCTTAGGTTATATGAGGATATAACAGAGACAGCCAGCTTTTATGAGACTGGGTATCTGAGCACTATAGCCATGGACTTCTCCAGTTTCTGCAAACAGAAAATAAATTTCAATTGACTGGAACTTTCTCAGTGGGAAGATTTTGTAACAACCCAAAGGGTCTAAGACTCTACCATAGGAAAGCAATACAGTAGACAGAGTTAGAGTGATAGCTCAGTGTGTAAGAGTGAATGCCATGAAAGCCTGAGAGGGCCTGATTCACCTTGAGTTTGATTCCTTAGCACCCACATTAACAGTGGAGGTTGAGCATAGATGCTTATAACACCAACAGGTGTGTATCCTGCCCTGTGTGGGAGAAGGAGCCACAGAGCTGCTGGAGCTCACTAGTCAGCCAGTCTTAACCAAAAAGAAAATGGTAGCTCTGGGTTCAGTGACAAACTCCATCTCAAAAAAACATACTTAGACACACACACACACACACACACACACACACACACACACACACAGAGGAAGAGGCAGAGAGAGAGAATAGGTGTGCCAGCAGCCTCTCAGCTGCTGTGAATGAACTCCTGATGCATGCGCCCCCTTGTGGGCAAGTTCAGTATTGTGCCCTTGCATCATTGCATCTGGCTAAACGTGGGACCTGGAGATTGGAACCAGCATGCTCAGGCTTAGCAGGCAGGTGCCTTAACCGCTAAGCCATCTCTCCAGCCCTGTCTCACATTTTTGTGCAACACCAGATGCCATAATACACTTGAGCTCTAGAAAGGATGCAGTATGAAAAGGGGAAAATGAGGAAGTGGAGAGAGTTAGAGGAGAGTTTGATCCTATGGGCTACCCTGAAGAAGGCTGTCAGGGGTCTGGCTAAGCTCTCAAGGGGTCTTAAACATTTGCCAGGTAGTAGCCCTGGCCAGAAAGACCTCAGTTTCCACCAGTAATCTGCCAATATCTACAAAGTCTGACAGACTGGAAACTTCAGCACCATTTGTTGGCATTCAGGATTGACTAGAGCAGTGTCCAGAATACAAGAGAGAAGGAACACCAGCTTCAACAGCACATACTATTCTTTATTCCAAATGCCAATGGGTCCCAGCCATTCCCCCACAGGAATGAGAACTGTGGCCACCCTTGAGTGTGAGGGATTTGAGATTTAAAGGTCCAGGGATGTGATGGAGTTAAAATAAATTTGGTTATTTCTTTTGTTTACTAATCATCTGCCAAGAGCAGATTAGGGCCATTCCCCTGGTGACCCAATAGCTCTCGCAGTCCAACCTGGCCTGCTTTGTAACAGATGAGCCTTATTATGCTATGGTCCAGGAAAGTTATATGGTGTCCTAATTTTAGTGGTGCAAGGTCAGTGGTTCATTAACCCTTAATAGTCCTCTTCTGAGTGTTCTGCCTTTTTCCCTGAAACATCCAAATCTTTTTTCAATTGAGGGAAGATACTTGTCACATTTGAAGGACAATCTCTGCTCTCTGCTCTGCCATTACCTTAACAAAATACTTAACAACAAATGCTGGTGAAAAGTAGGATTGAAGAAGGAAAGAATCTTCTATACTCCTGTGGGGAATGTCAATTACTCTGGGCACTATGGAACTCAGTATGGAGATTCCTCAGAACTGAAGTAGAGCAACCATATCATCCAGCTATACCACTCCTGGGAATATATACCAATAAATCTAAGTCAGCATACACAGATATAGCTCCTCATCCATGTTTATTGGAGCACTATGAATACTCAAATATACACACATTACTTATATGTACAAGTGAGGCTAGGAAAATAAAGGAGACTATCTATGGAGAGTGCAAAGAAGGAGAAAGATGTAAAGGGAAAATATGGTAATGTGCATGATATATTTGAATGAAAATGATACCCATCACTGTGGCCAAAACATTGAAAACAAGTCACTTGATATAAACATAACAAAAATGTCCAAGGGAGTGTAAATGTGTAAGGCAGCATCTTAAATGCCTGGATGTTGAGAAAAGCTTCCCTGAGGGCCTCTCAAGTACCAGCGGTGTTTCCGCGAGGCTAGCAGAGGAACAAAGTGAAAAGGTTTAGACAGTAGGAAGTCCTTGCCTGTGGCAGCAGACTCAAACTCTGTCCACAAATCTCCCAGGATCTCAAGCTCTTTTGCCACTTTTGTGAAGTCTTCCCTACAGCTTTTCTTCTCCTGGAAACCCTCAGACAGCCATCTTCTTGACCTTTTCCTCAATTCTCCAAGTGTTTATGAAAAACCTTTTCCTCAATGAAGACATATGTACGGCCAATTTACCCATTCTAAATTCGCCAGGATCCTTTGTTCTTCTGTTCTTTAAAAAAAAAAAAAACATTTGTTTTTCTTTATTTCTTTGAGAGAGAGAAATAGGGAAAGAGACAGAGAGAATGAGCACTCTAGGGCCTCCAGCAGCTGCAAATTAACTCCAGATGCATGCACCCACTTGTGAATCTGGCTTACATGGGTCCTTGGGATCAAACCTGGGTCCTTTGGCTTTTCAGGCAAGTGTCTTAAACACTAAGCCATTTCTCCAGCCCCTCCTCTATTCTTTTGTTTCCTCACAGTTCTCATCCTTTTGTAGTGTTATAGGTAATTACTAGTATGATGTGCTGTTTTCATTTGAGTTAGGTTTCCTTCACAAACTCGTGTATTCTGAATGCTTTTTACTCAGCTGGTGGCAGTTTGGGAGTTGGAGCCTTGCTGGAGTTGAGGTGTGTCATTGGGAGAAAACTTATGGGTGTGATAGCCAGCTTTGCCTTGCCAGTGTTCAGGTTACTGTCATGCTGTGGTTTTCCACCTGCTGTGGCAGAGGTGATGTCCAGCCTCTGCTCATGACATTCTTTCCTTTGCCATCATGAAGCTTCCCCTAAAGTCTGTAAGCCCAAGTGAATCTTTTCCTCCCACAAGCAGCTTTTGGTTGGCTGCTTTGTCCCAGTCATTTAAAGGTAACTTCAATGGGTATCATAGATAAATAGTCAATTTTTTATGAAGTAATGAGAATAAATAAAGTAAGTATATACTCAATTTCTCATTTGAAATTATGGATTTTCAGACAGTATGTTCCTAGTTAGGCATATTTTGGGTCAATATTACTATGTTCAAAAAGGGGAGGCATTATTTCCATAAGGAAATAATATTCTTACAAGATAGGAAAGAGACAATACTTGAGTGAAAAATGTTATTGAAGCAATGTTTGTGTGTATGTATGTGTGAGTATAAAATATGGACTATTTCACAATGTTTCCTGTCATTCTTGAACAAGGCCTTTCTAGTCTTTCCTGTATTATTCCAATGTTAGCATATGTGCTGCTCCTCCTGGTTATCTTACAGAGCACACCTATGAAACAGTGATCAGCTCTGACCTGACTCTTCATGTAGAACAATGAAGCATAGCAAGACTCCTCACAGCCCAGAAGGTACATTTGCTAATATTTGAACACAGGGATTCAAACGGAAGCTCCTCCTAAACATGTAATAAGTGAAGATGGGCCCTCAGTGAATGCTGAGCATTCCATGACCAGTATAGAACAACACGGGAGTCTCTAAAATGTGACTTTCAGCCACTAAAAAGCAGCTGCATTATTTCATGCCTGTTATGGAGCACCATGATATTCTCAAAAATGGGATATTGTCTTATAGAAGCAACCGCATAATTTGGGTAAAAGATGCTGTTGTTTTTAAGATTTTTTTTCCAATTTTTATTTATTTGCAAACGGAGAGAGAGAGAGAGAGAAAGAGAGAGAGAAGAGAGGCAGACACAGAGAGAATAGGCATCCCAGGGCCTCTATCCACTGCAAACAAACTCCAGATGCATGTGCCCCTCGTGCATCTGGCTTATGTGGTTGCTGGAGAATCAAACCATCATCCTTTGACTTTACAGGCAAATGCCTTAACCGCTAAGCCAAAGAGATGCTGTTTTTATGTTTAGGTATAGATTGATTAAATATAAAAATAAATGCAACATAGGCCAACAATTTTAGATCAAAAAGAGAGGTTCTATTATCTCTAAAAGTATTTGAAAGTTGTGAGTACAATTTCAGTTGTTTGGGGGGACATCTTTCCACATCAAAGCTTAGGCTACTTGCTCAAAACAGTAGCTGGAAAGCCAGACATGGTGGTGCATACCTTTAATATCAGCACTTGGAAGGCAGAGGTAGGAGTTCAAGAACAGACTAGGACTATAAAGAGAGTTGTTCCCAATCAGCATGGGCTAGAGTGAGACTCTGCTTCAAAAAAAAAAAAAAAGAAAGAAAGTAAAAAAATTTTCAAGGAAGATTTTCATAGCTGTCACATTTTAAAATAAGATATATATAATTTCTGTGATGAGCAAAGATTAAGTGCAAATTTTGCATCAGGGTCAGGATCACCCACAGAAAGCTTTGCCTTAACATAATAGCATTGAAAAATGTGTTGTTTTTTTTAAACTTTAAGTTTTGTATTTTATATGTCAAGGTCTTGCTGTAGCCCGGGCTAACCAGGAATTCACTGTATAGTCTCAGGCTCACCTCAGACTCACAGTGATCTTCCTTCCTCAGCCTCTGGAGTGCTGGGATTAAAGGAATGAGCCATCATGCCCAATAGAATGTGTTATTTTATAAATATTGATATTTGTTTTAGTTTTTTTCATATTGACACTTTTTTATTGACAACTTCCTTAGTTATAGCCAATAAACCATAGTTTTTCCCTCCTTCCTCCCACTTTCCTTTTGCAACTCCAATCTCTATCATACCCCTTCCCCCTCTCAATCAGTCTCTTTTGTTTTGATGTCATCTTTTCCTCATATTATGATGGTCTTGTGTAGGTAGTGTTAGGCACTGTGAGGCCCCCTTGTGCATCTGGCTAATGTGGGTCCTGGGGAAGCAAACCTGGGTCCTTTGGCTTTGCAGGCAAACACCTTAACTGCTAAGCCATCCCTCCAGCCCAGTTATTTTTTAATATTAAATTTTATTTATTTATTTGAGAGAGAGGGAAAGAGGCAAGGAGAGAGAGAATGGGCATGCCAGGGTATCCAGCCACACACATGGGCCCACTTGGTATATCTGGCTTACGTGGGTCCTGGGAATCAGAACTGGGTGCTTTGGCTTCACAGGCAAGTGCCTACATCACTACACCATCTCTCCAGCCCAGAAACCTATATTTTTTTACAGTTGTACTACAACCCAGGGAGTTAGTATAAACTTTTTTTTTTTTGGTTTGTTGAGGTAGACTTTTGCTGCAGCCCAAGCTGACCTGGAATTCACTGTGTAGTCTCAGGGTGGCCTTGAACTCATGCAATCCTTCTACCTCTGCCTCCTGAGTGCTGGGATTAAAGGCATGTGCCACCATACCTGGCTTTAATTTTTTATTCCATCTCTCCCACCCAAGTTTATTAATTCAAATGAAACTGAATGACTCACAAGCTTCATCCTCACTATAATTATTCAATTTGCATATATTGCATATAATGTAATAACAATATTTTCCATTCTCCAGACCAAGCCCAGACCCTTCTGTATGCCAGGTGTAGCAGACGGCTTCAGGTTCATGAGATGAACTTCCAGACCAGGCACAGTTATGGAGGAAGGATTTATTTACTGAAGCTCACAGATCCACTAAGTTCCATAATGGCAGGAGAAATGGCCTGCCTTTACAGGCCAAGCAGAGAGAGAAAAACCAAACCAGGTGCACAGCACACAGAGCAAAACTACAGCCAAAAGCCACAGCTCATTTCAGGAACTCCTATTAGGCACACTTTGCATATCTTTAGAATGGAATTTCAAACCATCACCACACCTTAAGACCAGCCCCAGTGACATTGCCTCTATCAAGGTGATTGCAGATGCAAACTATAAACTAATAAAACACAGAATATACTGGGGACATATTTCAAAACTACCACACCAGGCAAATGATTTACCATTGAGCTACATCCCTAGTCCACTAAGAGTTTTCATAACCAAGTAACTCTGTGACTTTTCTTGGGTGACATTTTATTTTTGTTTTTTTGAGTTTTTGGTTTTTCTTGGTTTTTCAAGGTAGGGTCTCACTATAGACCAGGACCTGGAATTCACTCTGTATTGTCAGGGTGGCCTCAAACTCATGGTGATCCTCCTACCTCCTCCCAAGTGCTGTAATTAAAGGCATGTGCCACCACGCCTGGTCTTTTTTTTTTTTTAAATTATTGACAACTTCTGTACTTACAGACAATAAACCATGATATTTCCCTCCCCTCCACCATTTTCCCCTTCACAACTCTGCTGTCCATCATATCCCCTCCCTCTCTCCATTAGTCTCTCTTTTATTTTGATGTCATTGTCTTTTTCTCCTACAGTTATTCTTTTCTCAGGGCACCTGGAACAACTAACATGACCTCTCTGAACACAGCTCTCTGATCCTTTCACTGGGACTATACTGACTACAGAATTGGACGAGGTAACTTGTTTGGCAATGGGCTCAGTCAGCCACAGTGGTTTTTAGAACCAGCTTTCCCCATCGCACTTCTCTGCCTGTCACTCACCATCAACAGGGGCAGAGAGGCAAAAGAGGCAGGTAGATGAGGGAAATAAGCTGGGTGTGATGGTGCATGCTTTAATCCCAGCACTCAGGAGGCTGAGGTAGGAGGATCACTGTGATTTTGAGGCCTGCCTGAGACTACACAGTGAATTCCAGGTCAGCCTGGGCTAGACAAAAAAAAAAAAGGGGGTTGGGGTGGTAATAGGAAGGAAGTGGAAGGTGCTGTCTTGATTGTGGGTAATGAGCCTAGGTGGAAACTGATGCAGGGCCTGGGATGGTGTGTGCTTCCAGGGGATGGTGTCTGGGGAGGGACATACCATGTTGTCATCTGTGGTTATGTTAACATCAGGGCCCCATAGGGAGACATGTCTACTACCTATCCCTAGCCCCTCCCCCATCTCCTGAGAGCCTCCCTCACCCTAAAGTTTCACCCTAAACATGGTCAGGTAGATTGTGAAGTTGATGGGCCCTTGGTCCTTCTTCACTACAGCATCCAACTCCTCATTTTTGACATTGATGCAACCTGGAGGAGGGAGGTGGAGCAGGAGCATGATGGGCACAGAAGAACACTAAGCTCACAAGCCCATCAATCAGTGCCCTTACCTTGGTATTTCCCCAGTCTCCTATTGCTTATTGGTAGCCTGCACACAGCAACACCTCCCCCAGCCTCAAGTTCTCCCCATTACTACATCATCCAGCCAGTGCAGTAAAGCTGTTCCTCATGTCCTCCTTGTCAGTGAAGCCATCCTGATTCTGCTCCATGATGGTGAAGTCCTGACAGAGACATGAGCCCTGAGCAGCCATGATCTACTGAGTCCAGATGGCCACACACCCTTCACCAAGACTGCTCACCTGACATCTGCTGCCAAAAGAACCTCAGTTCAGGCTCCTCCTTCCCTGAGCTCTGGGATCCACTCTCTCTGAGTGCTTACTGTAATTCAGCATGCTGGAAGGCTCCACACTCAGTCCCTCATTTCAAGACCACACCAACCCCGAGAGGGAAGCTGAGGCTCAGAGAGGGAAAGGCCTTGCCTGAGGTCACATGACATACACTCAGGTATATGTAAACGGGGCAGCAAGTGACATCTCCAGGCAAGGTGACATGCCATGATGGCCATGGAGAATGATGACAGCATGTGCAGCCACTGAGGTCTCCTTGAATAATTGTTTTAGAAATATTTTTGTTCATTTATTTGCAAAGGAGAGAGAGAGAATGGGTGTAGCAGGATGCATGAGGGTTTTTTGCCACTTCCAATAACCTACAGATGCACATGGCACTTTGTGCATATGGCCTCATGTTGACAGTGGGGAATTGAATCCAGGCCTCAGGCTTTGCAAGCAAGCAACTTAACTGCTGAGCTATCTCTTCAGCCCTCCTTGAATAATTTCATGTGTTCTGTTAATACCCTCAAAGACCCTCTCAACCTCTTTAAACCCCTGGTTCTGAGTCTGATTGAACACTGAGAAGACACTGGAGCAGGCTCCACCTTCTTCTCTCTTCCAGGCTCTGCTTTATAACTAGGGGACCAATTTCCACTTTGTCAAGAGGTCAGACAGTACCAGAGCCAGGATTCAAGTCTCAAAGCATCAAAGCAAAGCCAGGATAATTAGTCAGGACATTTCTCAACCCAGGCAGGAAGTCTGCAGTGTGTCAAGCATGCAGGCCTGGGTGCCTGCTGCAGGTCCAGTCATTTCATCCCTGTCCAGGCCACTTTTCTCTCTGGCCCAGATGGGCTCATTACTGACCTTGGCTCCTAGGGAGGGTTTCTTGTCACTACTCCTGCCATCCTCTGCTCAGCTGGAATCTGGCCTGTTCATCTGCTGAAAGTTTCCAGACTGTTCTCTTCATAACCTTTGGGCTTTTTGTTCTACAAGATCCATCCATGGACAGGATCTCAGGATGACTCTTCTTGCCTTCCTGGGTCTCCTACTCACTCTAAATCTGCCTAAACCAGATTTCTCTCCCAACATCTGCTTCTCTCACCCAAGGATGCTTTTTTGTTAAGAATGTGGTAGATGGGCTGGAGAAATGGCTTACTGGCTAAGGTGCTTGCCTGCAAAGCCTAACAGCCCATGTGTGATTCCCTCACACTCACCTAAATCCAGAAGTACAAAGTGACACATGTGTCTGGAGTTCACTTGTAGCAGATCAGGGCCCTGGGGTGCCTAGCCTATCTGTCTCTCTTCTCTCTACCTCTGTGTAGCAGACAGGTTCAGGTTCGCTGAGATGAACTTCCAGACCAGGCACAGTTATGGAGGAAGGGATTTATTGAAGCTTACCAATCCAGGGGAAGTTCCTTAATGGCAGAAGAAGCTGGCCTGCCTTCACAGGACCAAACAGAGAACAAAGCCACAAGCCAAAAGCCACACAGCACAGCACACCTCAGGAACTCCAGCTAGGCATGCTTTGATATCTTTAGATTGAAATTTCACCCACCACCATACCTTAAGATCTTCCCAGTGACACTGCCTCCAGCCAGGTGCCTGCAGATGCAAAGTACAAACTAATAAAACACTGAATGTATTGGGGGTGATCTATTCAAACTAACACACACTCTTTGCTTGCAAAATTTTTTTTAAATTTAAAAATAAAAACTGATGTGTGTGTGTGGATGTGTATTTGTATGTTCATGTGTGTGCAGTGCATGTGTGTATACAAGTATACATGCACACAGGCAGTGGGGATAAAAGATAATTTTGTGTGTTAGTCCCAGGAATGCCATTGGCAGTTTTTGAGATAGGGTCTCTCACTGGCCTGGAACTCACCAAATAGGCTAGACTGGCTGGCCACTCAGCCCCAGGGACTCTCCTATCTCACCCCCACCCAGTGCTATAATTACAAGGCTGCAGCACCACACCTGGCTCTTTTATATGGGTTCTGGGGATCAAACTCAGGTAGTTAGGCTTACAAGGCAAACACTACTCAATGAGCCTCAGCCCCAAGAACATTTTTGGGATCAGGTCTTGCTATACATATCCCAGGCTGGCTTTAAACTCATGATGCTCCTTGTCATCTGCACAGCTCCCCAGGCCCCTTTTGTCACAAGGGCTAAACTCAGTAGTCAAGAGGCAGATTATGTTAATTCAATTGCCAAACTTTATTCACTCTTTCACACATGTTAATTAAAACCAAGTCCCTTCTTCCTTTGTTCTTTCAAGTACCTTGTTGTCCTATCCCTAACCCCTCCCACATAACCCCTTGGTCAGACTCACATGCAACCTGGCCACACTGGTCAGCGGGCAGTGTCCAGAGTCCAGGCTTTTGCTCTTATTTTTTTCCTCAGTCCTGGCTGATAGCCATGGGCTCTGCCTGCCAAATTGCCATTGACAGATGCCTCAGAGAGTATCTCTAAGATCCATTGCTGAGTTGCCCCACAAACTATTGCTTCTTGTTTACTTCTAACTGCCTGGAGTCCACTTCACTTGCCCACGCCCACATCATTCCTCCAGTCTGCCTCTGAGCTGAGTAAGATCCATTGTGCCACCTGGACTTAGCTCTGAGCTGGGATCACCTCAAGTTTGTAAGCAGCTGCTCAGAATCCAGGTTTCACTGCTGGGTACACCACACATGAAGCTGTGCCTCCCATGTCACTCCTGACTTCCTGCTTCTAGATGTTTCTTACAAAATATCCTGTTACTCCAAGAGCCACCTCTTTCCTCCCACCACTGGACTGCATTCACCAAGTGCCACATTGTCTCCAGAGCCCACTGAGGGACCATTTCCCATGTCTCCATCATTCCAGCCCCACAGCCTTTTACAGCTGAGAGAGGAAATACCTGGGATCAGTGCCTCATCCCAGCCTTTCAATGTCCTTCCTGGCCAAGCCCTGTCTAGTTTCCCCAGTAGTGGCTTTCCCCAAATTCCTCCTCCACCCAAGCACATGTGTGGTCTTCAAGTTCCTTTTTCCTCCCCTTCACTTCCCTCAGACTCCTGGGCCTGGTAGGAGCAGCAGATCCCAGCCACTTGTAATTAACCTTTACTGGGTGCTTTGCCTCTGCTATTCCTTTGAAAGGGGGCTGACAGAGCAGCCAAGCCATGCCACACTAGGATGCTGTAAAGCTTCTGTACTATTTATAAATCCTTTCAGACATCATAAAGATAGGATCTTCCCTGTGGGGTTCATCTCTTGTGACTATATATAATGTAATTATATATACATTCTACACTGATTCTACACTGATTAAAAAAATAATCACTTCTGTTTGTGAGATATTTTACCTGTTCTTGGGGCTGCTTTCCATCTCATCACTCCAGACAGTTTCATGGAGTGAGTGGCACACACACACACACACACACACACACACACACACACACACACATCCCAGCATTTTTCATTTCTATCTTCTTTCCTATTTGGACCAGAACTTTGCAGGGGTGGGCAGGCAATATTTTAATCCTGACTTGCACAGAGGATTTTACATGAGATGCAGTCCTCACCAGGCCTCTGAGCTCACAGCAAGCCAAACTATAAAGGTAGGAAGGGAAGAAAAGAGGAAAGGAAGGAAGAAGAGGAGGGGAAGAGGGAAGAGAAAGAAAGGAAGGAATGAAGGAAAATGAGAAAAAGAGGCCTCTGAGCTCCTAGGAAAGGAAGAAGAAAGAATAGGAAGAAAGGGAGAAAAAGGGGGGGAGATGTGTTAAGTGGCAGGATGAAAAAAGAGGGTGAGAAAAGAATGGGAAAAAAGAGGAAAGAAAGAAGGAAAGTAAGGAGAAAGAAAGGTTGGCAGAAAAAAATGAATGGAGAAATGAAGAAAGAATGGTTGGGTGAAAGGAAGGAAGGAAAGGAGGAAGGAAGGAAGGAAGGAAGGAAGGAAGGAAGGAAGGAAGGAAGGGGAGGAGGGCAGGTCTGCAGAACTCTGGAAGGAAGGAATCCCTGTGGACTGACCATAGTGTTTCAGGCTCACAGTAGGGCCTTATGGGATCTTCTGGCCCCAGGTCAAAATCACAGGATGGCCCCAGGAGTCCTGCAGTGTCAATTGTATATGTGTGTGTGGAGGGGTAACTCTGTGAGCTGCAAAGCTTCTGTTTATTAGGCTGAACCATAGGTACCAGGAACCCCTGCATCTGCTCTCTGGGTATGTGCAGGGTGGGACACAAGCTAAGCTCTGTGAACTGCAAAGTCCCTGCTTCAGCACAGCTGCACCCCAGGTCCATCAAAAGACACAGCTCTCACCTCAAAGGGGATTAGACATAGTTTAGTCCAGGGCCAAAAAGTGAGTGACCATGGCCCAGGAACACAGATTTATGTTACCCAAAATTCCCTGTCCAAATGTGTTAACAAAATGGTTTTCATAGTTACATAAATCAAGTCATAAATCAAGGCACTTTTCAAATACATTGGTTGACCATCAGGTAGGCAGGTTTTAGCAAAGCATTGAAATCTCCACCATAGGCTTCACATGCTATCTGATGACATTCTTAAACCTTGGGTTGGTGGAAGCTGGTGGTCTGTCAGTACACACAGCTGCACCTCAGGTCCCAGAAGCCCCTGCATCTGCTCTCTGAGTGTTTTGGGGGGACACAAGCTCTATTAGCTGCAAGGTCCCTGCTCCAGTACAGCTGCAGCCCACTCATTTTCTGCCAGCCACCCCCCCTCCTGACTGATGGGTGCCTCCGCCTCCCCGCGTTGTTGGCAGATGGTTCTGCCCATGACGTCACAATGCTGAGGCTCACCCAGAGCGTCCTTAGGGAAGTTGTAAACTAAAATGGTGGGAGCAGTGGAGTTCTTTCTCCTGATCATCTCTCCAGCACCTCTGTGGGGCAGAGAAGGTGGCAGTGGTGGTGTTGTGTCTGTGTGCCAGGGAAACCGCTCAGCAGATTGTAAACTGAAAGGCGGGTCGGTGTGAGCAGTGCAGAGGAAGCAGCGGAGTTCATTTTCTGGATGGCGGAGGAGGCGGCCATGGCGAGTCTGGGGGCGAGTGAGAGCGATCAGCAGCAGGTAGGAGGATCGCGCTGGGCCCAGGGGTCACGGGCTCCCCGGGAGGTGCTGTGAGAAAGCCAGGCAAAGGGCTGGCCGGGCCCACACCCAGCTCCAGCGCACCGCCCTGGAACATGAGGCCAAATCCACACAGACCCCCCACACACACACACACACACACATGCACACAAAACACACACACATGCCTGGTGAACTCCTGCACTGCCCCACTCCAGTGGGAGGATGAGGTAGGAGCTTCAAGGTTTGAGGGCAAGACTGGACTCCATAGAGCCTGTCTCAAAACAGAAGAGCAAAAAGGAAAGCAGAGGGGGAGATAAAGAGAGGAAGGGAAGGAAAGGAAAGGGAGACAGGGGAGGGAAAAAAAGCAAAGGAAAAGAAAAAAAAGGAGAAAGGGAGATAAATGGGAAGAAGAAGGAAAGAAGGGAAGGAAGGTAGAAAAAAATGGGGAAAGGGTGAATAATAGAGGGAATGAATGAAGATGGGAATGAAAAAGAGGAGGAAAGGGAGGAGAAGAAAGGAATGAAGGAATGAAAAAGAGATGCAAGGGGAGGAGAATAAAATAAAAGGAAGTAAAAAAAGGAAATGAAATGAGAAGAATGTAAAGAAGGAAGGAGGAAGCGAAGGAGAGGAAGAAGGAAGAGGGGAATGGAAGGAAGAAGCAGAGTGGGGAGAAAGGAGAAGGGGGAGAAAAGAGGGGAAATGGAGGACACGAAAGGGAGGAAGAAAAGAAGGAAGGGCAAGGGAAGCAGGGCAGGGGAACCCAGGCCTGAGTGTGGTCAATCTGTGTGGGTTGACCATAGTGTTGTCAGCCACACACAGTGGGCCTGTGGGATCTTCTGGCCAGGAGTCCCCTTGTCCCATGAGGCTTCCTCAGGCCCCAGGAGTCCTGCATCTGCTCTATGGGTAGCTGCAAAGTCCCTGTTTCAGTACAGCTCCATCCCACTCCCCTCTGCAAGCCACCCTCCTGTCAGGAATAGTGGATGGCTCTGCCCCCCTCCCATACCCAGGGCAACTGGAACAGCCCGTGATGTCACAATGCTGCACTGCTACCAGAGCACTGGGGAAATTGTAAACCTAAAGGCAGGGAGGTGGCAAAATGGTGAAGAGATAGCAGCAGAGTTCATTTTCCTGATCCTCTGTCTGGTGAGATGGTGGTGGAGGAGGTAACCATGGTGATCTGCTTGCAAGTCAGACCTCTCTACATCAGGTAGGGGAGTCAGGCCAAGTAGAGGGGCCACCTGAACTCCCTGGTGACACTATGAGGAACCCTGGTGATGATAGGCCTGGCTTCAGACTAAAGCCAGCATGCCACCCACAAGTGTCTTCACCTCTTCATGTTGATTTTCTAACCTCAGTGTGGTGTGCTTACAGACATTGCCTTCATTTTCCTGTGTATATGGACAGAAAGTAAAAACCACCAGTGTTAGGTACTAAATACTAGAAGGAAAAGCAGGAAGGAGAATTAAGTGAGGTCTTGGCTTTACTAGCCTCTGGCCTTAACCCAAAACTTTAAAAGCCTTTGTGGTGTGAGAAACAAATATCCAACACTACTGAGTGTGATTAATTAAACGGAGAATGTCCTGAGTTCAATAAGCTCACTCTAATGGGAGAAGGTGTTTACCTAAGGCACCATGGTGATAGGCAGGTAGAGATTGTTAGAGAATCACTGGGCCTGTGAAGAAATGACAGTTTGGGAGGGGCAGGCTGGTGTCAGGAAAATCCTGACACTTCATGAATGGAAGACTAGGTTAGTTACTGAATGGAAAGGAAGCTCAGAGTATTCCAGGAACAGAGATGACTACCTGTTATTTGGATGAGATCTTCAGATTGGTTGGTTAATGTGATACTTAGTGTGTATCTAGGAATTTAGAAGATGCCATTAAAGAGAGAAGTGATGTGATTCAAGTATCTTCTGTGTGAATTAGCATGTGCATGCCACAGAGTACATGTGGAGGTCTGAGGACAACTTCCACTTTGCTTGACACAGGGTTTCACTTGTTTTACTGGGTGTGCTGTCTGTTTGTTTTATCTGCTTCATGGGCACCATTCTCGCTGGCCTGCAGACTTCTGAGTTCTCCTGCCTCCACTTCTCATTGACTTGGAGTGGGTATGCTGTGTGCACGTGCCTTTATGTGGATGGTGGGGAATTGAACTGGAGCTGTTAAGTTTGCAAGGAAATACCTTTAACAATCTCCTTAGATCCTTCATTTGATATGTGGACATGTGTGAGATGTACTGACCTTCCTGAAATGGACATATCAAACCTCCCTGAACAAGGATGTTTTCTGGGATATAGTAAACAAGGTGGCCTGAATCACGCAGCCCAAATATGAGGCAAAAGGCAGGGTGGCCTAGGGCCTACATGAAGATCACATGCATGACATGGCTTCCCAGCCTCCTGGACAGGAGAAAGGAGATAGTCCATGGGTAGAGACCCAAACATCAACAAACCCATCACCCCATTTCTCACCGTGAGGACATCCTGAGAAGCTGGGCCCTGGGTTTATACTCTTGCGATGGCACTCTGAGTTAGCAATAGGATCTGCAAAGACAAGACTAGGACATGGAGTGTGTGGAATTCAGACCACCAGGATAGCAGTAGGTGGGTGTGGGCTTCCTTATAGGGAGGAGAGGCACATGCCTTGTGCAGGATGAGCAACCATTCTCAACCCACCTTCCCCATTCTGGAAATTGGTGCTGGGTTGGTTCTCAAAACTGTGTCTGGTCATCATGGTAATGGGGAGGAAAGAGTAACCAGGTGGAGAAGCAGGGACCCAAGCTCACTCTGCCTGGGAAGCAAGGATAATGCTCAGGGCACTGATGTGTCTATCTCTTGAGGGTCTAATGCATGAGACATTAGCTTTGTGTATGAAGTCTGAGTTACATCATTTCCCTCTCACCCCACTGACTGCTGACTTCACAATATCCTGACTTTTCATCCCACAACTGTCATAGGATGACCTTGTGGGGCACCTGCCATTTGGAGACAGAGATTGCTGGGTGGGATCTGAGATATCAACCATGTCTCCTACCTCGGAGTTAGGAAGAGGAGCCTCTGCATAGAGGGAGAGGAAGGTGGTGTTAGTTTGTCTCCATGATTCTTTCTGAGCAATGGAAGGAAGGAAGAGTGCAGTCTCATGAGACAGTCCATGCAGAATTATAGGCCTCCCATACTTGAGTTCAAAGAGGCTGGTCATGGAAGGCTTTTAGGTAGGGCTCTAAGTTTAAGTAATACTAGAGGTAAAAGTTTAATCCAATCAAATTTTAGTTCCAAGGTGAGCTTTGTGTGAGTTTCTGTGATCGTATGGTTAGTTCTCTCAACCTTGCCAGAGGATTGGGTATGGTAGGGAATGTGAAATTTCCAGGTGATGTGTAGGTACCTGAAAATGTTTGGGGAGTTAGATGAGACAAATTTTGGGCCATTGTCTGATTGTATTGAGGATGACAAGCCAAATTGAGAGAATATTTCTCTAGTCATTACCTTAGTTACTATGTTTGCTCTCATTTGTGGTGAGGAAGGCTTCTACACATGCAGAAAATGTATCCACACTAACTAAGAGATATTTGTATCATTTAACAGGAGGCATATGGGTGAAGTCAGCTTGCCAATCCATGGCTGGTAGAAGGTGCCACATCTGGTGGGTAGGGATTTGAGGGGGTCGGATGTTGGAGTTAGGGTTTGCTTTTTGGCAGATATCACATGAATCTGCAAGAGCTTTGAATAATTGTCTGTCCTAGGGTTAAAAGGAGGTGTGGTTTTGAAGGAAAGAAAATAGAGCTTGGTTAGAGGGAATGCAGGTATGAAAGAATCTCTTGAGTGAGGGGGACTTGGTATGCTAAGAAAGGTAGGGAGGTGGAGTACAGGTCTGGGTGTGTCAGGGCAATTTCACAGGCCAATTATGAGTGTGATTGAGAGGGAGATGTACAGTTTGTCCTTCTGATGGCCTTGGCATTGCATGAATGATTCCTTAAAAGGGAGAAAAGTGACATATAGAAGGTCTTGGATTAGAGAGGCATTAATAATTAGGGTCCCCTTTTGTGTGAGGAAGCCTCTTTCCCTCCAAATTAGAATACTTGAGTGGATGATTTTATAAGCATATTTTGAATCTGTATAAATGTTAATGGAAAGATCCTTAGCCAGAGTTAGGACTCGAGTAAGGGCTGTTAGTTCAGCCTGCTGGGAGGTGGTGCTTAGGGTCAAAGGTTTTGCTTCAATAAGGGTGCAGGTTTTAGGGGAGTTGGGGTGGCCCTGGATGATGGCATATCCTGATGCACGGGGTGGGGCATGACCTAAGTAAGTTACAGTCTGCTGACAGCTCTGAAATTTGTATTTTGAGACCCAGTACCCCTAAGCAGATAAGGCATTGAGGAATTTTAGCAGTGTGTGCAACACAGATTTCATGGGAAGGACTACATAGGAGAAGGTCATCTACATACTGTTAGAGATGACTGGGATGGAGGCTTAGGGATGAGAGATCTCATTGGGGGCCTGACCAAAGTAGTGGGGACTGTCACTAAAACCTTGTGACACGATTGTCCAGGTGAGTTGCTGAGATTAAACTGTGTCTGGGTCCTCCTAAGTAAAAGCAAAAAGAGGATGTGGGCCTGGGTGTTGGGGGATGGTAAAAAAATCATTGTTAAGATCTAGGACAGTAAAGTTGGTTGCAGTAAGTGAGACAGAGGAAAGGAGAGTGTAAGGGCTTGGGATGATTGGGTATGTGGGTAGAGGTGTCTCATTTATTTTTCTGAAGTCCTGGACTAACCGAAAAGTTCCATTAGGGTTTTAACCCCATTGAAGGGGGTTTTGTGTGGAGAGTTGACAGGTGTTTAAAGTTGGGCCTTTAGGAGGCAGACAATTAAGGGCTTAAGTCCCTGGCAGCTGGTAGGGGGTAAAGGGTATTGGTCTCAGGTTACATAGGAGTGAGGATTTTTAAAATCAATACAGACAGGCTCATGTTGTTGATCAATTGAAGGTTGTTCAATGTCGCAAACTGAGGGGTTAATGGCAGCAGGGGGAAAGGGAGGGTTTAGATTCCAGAGGTGCTTCCATGTAGGTTCAACTGGAGATTTAAAACATGGGTATTGAATTTAATGTGGGAATGTGGACTGAGACTTTGAATTTTGACATGACACCCCTGCCAAGGAGAGGCATAGGGTATTCAGGGGGGACTAAGAAAGAATGAGTAATCTTAAGGCTCCAAATTGGCAGAATAAAGGAGGGGCAGTTCTGGAATTGGAAGGGATACACACCTGAGGCCTCTCTGACCATCATGTTAGACCTTTGCAGGAAGTGAGAAGCAATAGGGAGGCCCCAGTGTCCAGGACAAAAGAGACTTTGTGCCCAGCCACCTTCCCAATCAATCTGGGTTCAACAGATGAGTTGGGATTCCCAACTGGGATAGATGAATCTGGACCCCTTCATTATACCAGCTGTAGAGTGGGAGTTGGGGTAGGTATTGGGTGCCCTACGGGGGTCCAGCATGTCCACGATGCCAGTCCCATTTCCAATGACCTCACTGTCCACAGATAGAGCAAGCTTTTGTGGTGGCCTGGGTTGAAGGGCAGGCCCTGGCCCAGTATCCTGGTTGGTTACACTTGATGTAAGTCCCAGATATCTTTCTACCATTGTAGGTTTTATTAGAGTGTGATAGGCTTGAAAGCAGGTAGCTATTGAGGACAGAGGCTAAGAGCTGGTATTTTGTTCATCTCTCTTCCTCTTTCTCTCACTTGGCCTCATCTTCCCTGTTGTTTAGTCTTCAACTATTTCTGTTGTTGTTGGGGTCCACTTGCTATTGATTTCAAGCATTAGTTTTCTGAAATCTGATATAAGATATAAGAAGTCATCTCATTTTTGTGGGGTTTTTTTGGTGAAGGTTTTTTCTGGGGCCTATAATCTGATTATTTTGAACAGGTTCTATGTGTAGCTAAGAACAGTGTGTATTCCCTTTCTATTGAACACAATGTAGTGTACATATTTGTTCTGTCCAGTTGATATGTGGTTTAATTTCTGTTATGATTCCTTGTTGATTTGTAATTTGAAAGAGCTATACCACGTTGTGAATGGCTCATGTATGCTTTGTATGATGATTTCCATTCACTTTGTTTTTGTGCGGTATTGTTTGATAAATGTGTTTGTTTGAGACAACAGGTAGTTGGGTCTTATTTCTCAATCACATAAGCTATACTGCTTCATTGATTTGCTCAATTTAAAGTTATTAAGAAGATGTTGCCACTTATGATTTTGTTAGCTGAAATTTGCATTAGCAGTTTGTCTCAGTGGGAAAGCCATTCTCATCCTTTTTAACTATATCAATCTAGTCACTAAGAAGCAGCATCTGTTTTTAAGTGAAGTCTACCACATAATCATGCTCACAATGTTAATTACCTGATGTTCTTCATTAACTATTAAAAGCATATTTTTTTTTGATATTAACAAGAAATTTAAATTAGCATCTGTCACCGTCAGCTCCACACTGCTGGGATGAACCTCCAAACCAGACACATTTTATGAGAAGAACAGGATTTATTGAAGCTTACAGTTCCAGGGGAAGTTCTATCATGGCAGAAGAAGCTGGCCCCCTTTCATAGGTCCATGCAGAGAGAAATACCACCAGGAGCCCAACAAGCAAAACAATCCAGGAACCTGAGAGAGAGCTCAAGCACTCTGCACATCTTTACACTATATTTCAGATCCACTCCAAACATACCTTAGGGATGGACCCTAGGATATGCCCACAGTGACACCTCTTTCAGCCAGGTATCTTTAAATACAAGAAGCTTTAATAAAAATCAATCTATTGGGGGAGATCCATTCAAACTGCTACAACATCTTTGGAGGTTCAGGAGATGGCTCAGGAGTTAAAAATGCTTGCTTGCCACACCTGCCAATCTCAGCTCCCTCCTGTAGATGTAAAGCATGAAACACATGGCAAATGCATTCAGTATTCACTTGCAGTAGCAAGAGTCCCTGGTGTTCCCATCTATACAGGTGCATATGCATGCAGATGATTAATTAATTTATAAACTTTTAAAATTAGCATCTTTTCAAAGTTATTTTTAAAGTTAGATAATTGACATAATTACTTTATTATTATTTATAATGATTTTTTCTGAGTGTGTAATTTGTATGGTTTATGTACATGTCTGGGTAGCTGTGAATTCCCCATACACACATAGTTTGAGGTCAGAGAAAGAATAGGGTGTCCACATCTATTGTTTTTGTGCTCCTGATTATCTTTCATTAAACCTGGAGCTTGTGAGGTTTTAGTTAGACTGCCTGATCAGTGAGCACCAGTGGTCCTTCTGTCTCTGACCCCCTCAATACTGGGACAACAAGTATATGTGATGTTGCCTCAATATTTAAATTTCTGTCTTCATGTTGTGCAGTATGAGGTTTTCATGAAGAACCATATAGCTCCTCAGCTTCCCTTAGTCTTAAATATGTCTTAGAGAGGTCTAACTAGTTGAAACAAAATAGAACATTTATATATCAAGGATTCAAGAATGAACTTATACATCATTGAGATGAGCTATTGTAAAGTTTCATTAAAATAATATATCAAAACATGAGCCTTGTAATACAGACTTAGGTAAATGTGTCTTCCTATGTAAGAGGTAGCCTGTGGAGAAAAGGTGCCCTTACAAATGGAAATTCCTTTTCCCATGAGTTTTGAAATAGTCAACTAAAATTTTCAGTCACATTTTGGAAAGCTACCTACACACATCCTTTTAATGTAATTCACTTTAAATTAGATGCTGCTCTCCAGTGATTTGAGTAGAAAAGTAACATCTCTTGACATTCTGAAGTCTTCTATTCATGTTTTAACAGATAACAGCAGGTTTACCAAATATGGGGGAATTTAAAATGTTGAGTGTGACTGGGCCATCAAAGAAGTGTGCTGGACAGTGGTTAAAGGCACTTGCTTGCAAAGCCTGATGGCCTAGGTTTATTTCCCCATTAACCAAGCATATCCAGCTGTCCAAGGTAGTGAATGTGTCTGGATGTTGTATGAAGTACCAAGAGGCCCTTGGCATGCTTATACTCTCTGCCTCAAATAAATGAAGAATTAGCCAGGCATGGTGGGGCATGCCTTTAACCCCAGCACTCAGGAGGGAGAGGTAGGAGGATCGCCATGAGTTCAAGGCCACCCTGAGACTACCTAGTGAATTCCAGGTCAGCCTGGGCTAGAGTGAGACCCTATCTCGAAAAACCAAAATAAATAAATGAAGAAGATTTTTAAAAAGTTTTTTTATTACATAACACAAAAATACTTCTGTAGCCAGAGTGTCTCAGAGTCTTTTACTACACAGATGTCAAATGAGCATATTTTTCTGCCTACTTCCATCAACATAAAATCACAAAAAAGATCCTTGGATCTGAAAACTAGCTACTCAGAGTGAAAGAGGGGAAATAAAATGGAGGAGATTTTAGTAGGGAATGGTGGCACCTGCCTCAAATTTTAGCACTTTAGAGGTTGAAGTAGCAAGGTTGTTATGAATTTGTGATGCTTCATGAAAAGCCAAAAAGAAACTGAGAAAATTTCTTTGATAAAACACATAAATCTTAAGACATCATAGGAGGGCGTACATGATAACTGGACCCCTTCATTACACAAAGCAGTTTTTGGCACCAGAAACCTTACTGAATGGTCTCTGCTATGGCACATGCCTGTAATTTTTTGTATGAATCCCCAGACTTAAGGAGGCTTTTTTTATTTGAGAGAGAAAGAGGCAGAGAGAGAGAAAGATAGAGAGAAGGATGGAGAGAGTGGGCATGCCAGGGCCTTTATCCACAGCAAACAAACTCCAGATGCATGCGCCCCCTTGTGCATCTGGCTTACGTGGGTCCTGGAGAATCGAACCAGGATCCATTGGCTTTGCAGGCAAGTGCCTTAACCACTAAGCCATCTCTCCAGCCCCATGGAGTCTTTTTTAACCTCCCACAAGACCTCAGAGCCTAGTGAAGGGATTAAAAAATTAGTTATTCAAAATTAATACCTTCTGTTCCTTATCTAGATAAGAGTTTGACTTTTATAATTTCTTGCATTCAAATGGTAATATACTTTCCTATATGAATATAGAATGTAATATTGCATTTTTTGGAGGTCTTGACAGATCTTCAGGAAGAAAACATGTTCAGTTCTTGCAAATTGTAACTTTCTGGTCATCAGAAAAATTATTTTTAATCTCTCAAAATTCCTTTGTGGCTTTTTTTTTTTTTTTTTTTTTTTTTTTGGTCAGGCACACTGATTAGCCTCTGTTTTAACTTGAAGACTTCTTTTAATCTTCTGGACCTATGTGATCAGCATGAATACTGATAATTCTCCAATCTTCTAAACCTAAGGGCCAAGATGTAATCTCAAGTTTATGGCTGAGAACTCTCTGCTTTCCTCATCTTTGCAGTTCTTTTTTCTTCTTATCCAGTCTTCATTACTTGACTGAGGCCCATTGTGATTGTTCCATTCAGGGAAACTCTCAGTCAAAACCCTGTCTGATTACAAGCTCTGCTGTCCATGCCCTTTGCAGAGCAGTTCTCTGCCTACTCTGACACTATTCTGGTGAGGTGCATGCATATTTCCTTGAGATGAAATATCTCAGTGAACCTGAAAATGCTTTTTTCTCATCAGATTGTTAGACCACTATTTTGTAGTGATTATCTTGTTTCCAGACTCTCAGCACTGGGGGTCACAGGAATGTGTGATCATGGCTGGCTTTTATGTGGGTGCTCAGTATTTAACTCAAGTCCTCATGTTTGTATATACAGCACTCTTACCTCTGGAGTCCTTTCCCAGTACCTACCCTGTTTTCTCTTCTTCAATATCTCTCCTGTTCCATCAATCAGGAAAAGCTGAAGAATCTTCAAGGAGAAAGTCCCATTTACACAGCAACAGTTTGTAATAAAATGTATTTGATGAGCCAAAGACAAAATAAGAATGACACTGACATAGGATAGAAGAGAAAGATTTACTTGAGGCAAAGTGAGTATAAGAGTTACTTCCAATATGTAATTTTTGAACAATGGAAACATGGGGAGTTTTCTCAGTGGGCCTTTACAGATTCGTGTAGAAAATCATTTTAACACTGGGTACCTGTATATGCATAGTCAGTTGTAGAGAGTGATTCTGACCTTGCTATGTTTACAATCATAATTGAAGATGGTAGACACTTATTGGGCATGCTTAGCTCAAATGCAAGAAATACATGTTCTTTTTTATATTCTTACAAAGTATTCTTGTTGACAATTTTGATACATGTACAGAATAAATTTTGAACAAATTCTTTTCCCATTAGCTTCTCTCACATCCCCATTCTTCTAAACCATGTCCACTTTCCAGCTAGACCCTCTACTATTTTTAAATAGATGTTTTGTTGACAAGGAACATCAGATGAGGGGAATGAGTGTGCCATGGCCTCCTGCCACTGCAAAAAAAACAAAACAAACAACAACAACAAAAAAAAAAATACTCATGCACCAACTTGTGCATGTGGCTTTATGTGGATACTGGAGGAATCAAACCCAGGCTGTCAGTCTTTGCAAGCAAATGTGTTGAACTGCTAGAGCAATCTCTCCTGTAGTCCTGCATACTGTTTAGATGCCCTTTTTATCCTCCTTCACCATTCTATATAGAAAGATGTTTGGCCCAATACTGAGCAGGTCCTGTTCTGATAATAGTCTCTGTGGGATCATGAATGCAATGACCACATCCTGTCTAGAAAGCAGTGGTCCACATCATTCTGTACCATCCATAGGAATGATATGGGTCATGATTGTTTCTCATTCTCTGAGGATGAATAAGGGACTCAAGGGTCTGTGGAAGGTGGAACACACTATTGTATATGTATATTGTGTATGAGGAAGACAAGCCTTATTGTAGTGAAGTGTCAATTCATGGTGTGAGGGATGAAACAAGAAACAGGGGGACAATACAAAAGACTGAGGGTTAGAGACTAGTGCCTAAGGGGGGTGATTGTCTAAGAGGATTTGACTTTCTGAGAAAGCATGTGAGGGTGTCAGTGATGGTCACATAGAGCCAGTAGGTTTCTGATGCATAAAATATCCAGAAAGGGTTTGGAGGGAAAAGGTGATTTGTTGGTGATCTGAGTCAAAAGCCAGTTCTCAGGAAGGACAGAGGTTTGAGTTCTGTAAGAATGAGAATATAAATGGAGATGTTTCAGCTTATTTATTTCAGGCTTATAAATTCTAGGGAAAGCTCCATTATGGCAAAAGAAACTTGATCAATTCATCATATATGCATAGCAAAGAATGGAAGAGAGCAGCCAGAGACCAAGCCAGCTTAAAACATACCCTATGTGTAGGTAAAGGATACTCTGCCAGTAGCACACTCCCCTAGGAGGGCTTTGCCTGCAGGAGTCTTAAATAGGAAGCTTAATTTTAATCATAATGAGACTCTGCCACAAAAATGTATGCAAACATAAGGATTAGATAGAAAGTAGGACCTTTTAGAAGCAGAATGACTCCATCTTTGGACTCTGATTGCCATGTCATTGTGACCCTTTGTTTCCTAAGAGTGATCCAACCACCCCTCCCAATTATTACATGCTTGGAATAACCCAGATCATCCATTTCCATTTTAATTTTACTTGAATTGCCCAAACCACCTGTCTGATTATTACTTCCTTAAAGTGGCCCAACCCTGAGGCAAGGGGTCCACCTAGCAAAGAATTCCAATTCCCACATCCTCCCAAGATATACCTAGGATTTTTGACCTGCATGATCAGAACCCTTCTCAGGATGCCTTGAATAAAGTCTGTTCATGTCTTTCCTGTGTTTTTTATATAATTATGAGTTTTATTTGTATTTATTATGCCATCATTTTCAGGAAGCAGACTTTACATGTGGTTTCATAATTCATTTACAGGAAATTTCAAATATACATTATGTGCTTTGAACTGGTTTTTAAATCAACAGGAAAACAACACTGCAGATATTACTTCTGGTTTTAGTTAGTCATGACTCAGATATTCAGTAGTCCTAACATAGACTGTACATTCTCAAGGCCAGCATTGTTTCATTGTGGCAGGCAATGCTCCATCAAGGAGAAAGGGGACAGCTTCTCCCCAACAAGGTGAAGACATAATATTTACTATCATAATTACAGAACCCATTCAAAGCCTGTGTTTATCGAGACAGGCTAATTGTTCAGAGATTCTAAGTTTAAAAATACAGGTCACATAATGATAATATTTGGGAAGTTTATTGGGAGGGTTGATTGAAGGATGGGTCAAAAGTTTGCCTACTGTGTATGACCTGGAATTATCTGAGTTCCCATTTATTAAGGAATAACACACTATTGTATATTAGTAGATGAAATTCATTGTCTAACCATACTATTGAACTATATAACAATTTGATATTTAAATACTGAGAAGTAATGGGGAAAATACTACCTTTTAAAATCTTCTTTATTTGTAACTGCCCGAAATATGTCCACTGTACCATGATGAAAATCCTCTCCCACCACCCTCTGTTTTCTTCCTCCAAAATCCAATCTACATTGATTCCCTTCTTTCCAATTAGTCTCTCTTCTATTTTAATTTCATTTATTTCCCTCTTATTGTGCATATTTTGTGTCTATTGCATCAGCTATGGTGAGGTGGTTAATGTCAAGGGCAATTTTTGTCTGGAATTTTGTCACAATTTTTTTATTTTTTGGACTTTAAACGTTTGGTCTCACTCTAGTCCAAGCTGACCTGGAATTCACTATGTAGTCTCTGCATGCCCTAAAACTTACGGTGATCCTCCTACATTGGCCTCCCTAATGTTTGGATTAAAGGCCTGTACCACCATGTCCAGCTCTCCCAATTCTTCATCCACCACTTCCACAATGGGTCCTGAACCTTGGAGTATGTGATAGCAATATCTCAGTTAGTACTGGAAATTCTGTTAATACTCAGAAATTAGGTGTGGTTTGAGTCAACCTAATCGTAACTGCCTTATGAAAAAGGAGGCATCTCTAGCCAAAAGTGAGAGGACCAGTAATATATGGGCATGAACATATTTAGAAGGCAGTTTGGTGGGAATAATATATCAAATTAACAATACAAGAGAAGTAGTTTTCCCCTAATATGACTTGCTGTGGTGGTTTGATTCAAGTGTCTACCATAAACTTATGTGTTCTGGATGCTTGTGTCCTGAGCTAGTGGCAATGTGACAATTGCAGCCTCCTGGAGGCACTGTCTTGGCAATGCCTGAAATCTACTATGGCATCAGTTGGCTTTATAGCTAGCAGTTGGTGGAAGCCAATCCACCCTAGCACAGGATTTTTCTAGCAACAATGTTTGCTTCTGGGTACAACAATATATATGTCCATAAGGTACTTCTGTTCAAACTCTATTTTAACATATATATTAGTAGCTAGCAAATAGATTGTAAATATCATTCATCTGTTAGTAAACTATTAAGAGTTCAAGAGAAGTGAAAAAGTACCCTACTTTTTTGCACTATTTGTAACATACATTTGAGCCAAGGTGTTTCAGATTGTGTGTGTTCATTGAATTGGAGTTGCATGGTATAGTGACATGCACAATGCAATGTGCTTGTATGGGTTACCAACATAAGCTGCAGTGAACGTGACTGGCAACATTGGAAATTGGTGTCAAGACACCTTGAATTCATTGTTTATAATATATTTTATTCTGAATTAATATTTGGTTATTATTTGAACAGAATCCTTTCAGGTTTGCCATATTTATTATGACCCTTACATTGATGATAAGACTCCATATGGAGTCAAAGTTCCCAACTTTATTAAGAGCTTCTATTCCATTATTAGTGTTAGGAATTGAACCCATGGCCTTGTATCTTCTGGGAAGGCAGTGTACCACAATGTTATGACACAAGCCCTAATATATGACTTTACATTCTATTGTTTTTTTTTCATTAAAATAATCTTATTTGTTTCAGTCACTACAGCATGATGGAGGTATATTTATCTTGAGGTTTTTGTTCCATGATACACCATATAAACTTTGTGCTTATTGAGTAAGTCCCTGCCGAAATACATGTAGAAGATTGAAGTCTAATTTTCTAGTTCCTCTTTTGTAATCTTGAGTTGAAGAGAAATATCTCATTATAGGAGTTGGTGTCATTTGAAGACATAGCTGTGGACTTCACCTGGCAAGAGTGGCAGCACCTGGATGTTGTTCAGCAAAACCTTTACAGAGATGTGATGCTGGAGAACTACAGAAACCTAATGTTCTTGGGTGAGTTAAACTCCCATGAATCTCTAGCAATTCCTTTCTTTTTGATTGATAAGTATAGTCATTATTACTAATACTTAGTATTGTTTTGATATTGTGCTCTTAAACTGACATACTTAATGGAGCATATTATATTGATCAAAGTGGCATTACAGTACACACATAGATAGTAACAAGAGTCTGTCAGATCAGGCATTAGTTGTATGGGGAGTACTCAAAAATTCTTGTAGCTATTTTGAAATACCAATGTAAGTGTTGCCAGATGCATACTAACTTATTACTGTGATATACAACATATGAAGTTATTTCTTCCAAATGCACATTTAATATAACCATGCTTATTCTATTCCTTTTCTTCTACTCATTTTCCATATTCTAATTACTTGTTTTGTTTTCTGCCTCTATTATGTAAACTGGGACTTGCAAGTATAATGAGAACATGCAGAATTTTTGTTTCTGTGTGTTTGTCATACTTTATTTATATCCCATGAATTTTCTGGGGAAAGTGAAATAACATCTATATACTCAATTATACAGGGATTTGATAGCCCAAAGGAAAAATCATAAATTCCTCTTTCTGAATGTGTTTATTGGTTTATTTAGAAAGCAAATGATTCTATGATACACATTTGTACTGCCAAGAAATCAAACCCAAATCTGTTTTTATCATTTATCTACACATTACCAATTGGAATATCAAGTGAGAAATTTATGGCATTTATTTCAGGGTTGTTGAGTGTTGATACTCTATTTCTATTATCATAGAATTATGTAAGTCTTGCAGCTTTCTTGATTTTTTTGATACAATTGTGTTGAAAATCTCTTGGAAGTCAGTAAAGCTGATTTGATTTAAGATGATGTCAGTCATTTCAAAACCAGAGGAAATACCTATATTACTTCACATAATCTCTACAGTTATTTTCATACCACCATTTTTAATGTTTTTATTTGGCCACTGGATTTCACTCTACCCTAGGTCATCCTGGAGTGCACTCTGTAGCCAAGGTTGTCCTCAAAATCTTAGTGATTTTCCTGCCTTAAGTACTCAATTGTTTGCAGTAAAGTAGTATGCCACCACACCTGGCTCCATTTCTCCTTAGAGTATTTTTTTTTCTCAATAACCATTTGACCTACAGATAAGGACATTTTTTAGTCTTCATTGTGATTTGCATGGACTTTGTTTATTGCATTTACCATATACCCCCAATATTTTTTTTCATTTTTTTTTTATACTTTGATTGCATACATCCTGCTAAAGTGCAATATCACTTTGTTTTTCATTGCATTTATTGATTTGTTGGTGCATAAGTATATTTTTTAGAGAAAGTAATTTCTAAGTCACTTTTTGGCTATCTTTTTTTATGGTTTGAATATCAATCTTAGAGGTTCATAGATCCTGGAAAAGTGCTGGTCTATCACTAAGCTGTTTTTTTCATCACTAATTTTTCAAAATGTATTGTCAATGATAAATAGTGTTTTTCATAATATTTCAAAATATTGTCAATGATTGTGGTTTTAGAGAAAGTAATTTCATTATTGCCCAGTCATTAGTATTGAGGCCCTCTTTTATTATATATAATATTACTTGTTACATTATAATCATTTGTTGATTTATGCAAAAATTTTATTTTATTTTTTATTTATTTATTTATTTGTGTGTGTGTGTGTGTGTGTGTGTGTGTGTGTGTGTATTCATGTGCCTTACTCAGTGGCCCTCTTCAGATTATTTGTATTCTATTTGTTTTACTCTGGAACATGGTTATTATATACATTCACTTATTAAGGGTAATTCTTATAAATCCAGAGGCCATTCCTTCCTTATATTCCTTGTGATTTCTTAATGTGCTTTAGGTATTTTTAAATAGTAATGCAATTTTTGGCTCAGCTTTATTAATTTAGTTGTGACTCTCTTTTTTTCTTTACTTTTTAAATATTTATTTATTTATTTATTTATTTATTTAGAGAGAGAGAGAGAGAGAGCCATATAGAGAAAATGAGTGTTCCAGGGCCATCAGCCACTGAAACAAACTCCAGATTCATGCAATACCTTGGGCATCTGGCTTATGTTGGTACTGGGGAACTGAATCTAGTTCTTTTGGCTTTGCAGGCAAGTGCCTTAACTGCTAAGGCATCCCTCCAACTCCTGTTTTACTTTTTGAAAATTTATTTCTTTAGTTGAAATCTTTTCCCACATTTCTCCCTTGTTCTTTTTATGACCACTTCTCTCTTTAATCCACTTATCACTAATGTCATTTGTTGTCTTTTTAGTTCCATTATGATCCCCTTCCATGATGCTCTATTCATTTAATGTTCTTTTTAAACCAGTGTTTAATATTTTTGTCCCAGAACAAAATTTATGTTCCAGAGGTAGAAGAACCTCCATGAATATGAGGACAGCTTGGGGCTACAGTATCTTTTCTTGGTCAGCCTGGGCTAGAGTGAGTCCATATCTTGTAAAAAAAAAAAAAAAAAAAAAAAAAACAAAATACAAAAAAATGTTGTATTATTTCATGCTGTTCAATGTCACTTGAGTGAAATATTTTCAATGTTACTTCAGGGAAATATTCCAGTTAATGAACACCAGGAATATAAATTTTATCAAAGCTAACATTGCAGTTAACCTAGTAGAGATCAGTTGTAAAAAAAGCTGTTATCTTACAGGAGTCCACCTAATATAACATACTAACACAATTTGTACATTATTTCCCAATTACAGGGAACTGTATGACCAAACCACATTTGATCTTCAAGTTAGAGCATGGATTTTCACCATGGAGTGTAGTAGAAGG
Organism: Orientallactaga sibirica; assembly: GCA_036365145.1. Lineage (NCBI taxonomy): Eukaryota > Metazoa > Chordata > Mammalia > Rodentia > Dipodidae > Orientallactaga > Orientallactaga sibirica. The sequence continues at coordinate 54,406 of JAEOAD010000988.1, read as the reverse complement.
CTCAACTCAGGGGCTTCCAGGCAAGTAATGCATACTGTGTAACATGATGAGAACTCATCAGGAATTGTCATGATAAATGGTATTACTGTGAATCAGACATCTTTTGTGACATGAAGAAAGCTCTACTGTGTTTCTGATATTGAAAAATGTTTTCTCATGCATTCCCAAATTTAATTCCATATATAGGTGGTCTTGGAAAATATTATGTATTGGATATTGTACTAAATTCTCACTTGACTATTTTCTGTATGTTCCAGTATAAGTGTCATTAGTCACTTTCACTGTTGTGACAAAATCCCTAGAAGAAACTCCTTAAGGAAGAAAAATATTTATTCAAGTATCAATTCTATAATTTTATAATGGAGGTTTTACAAATTACCTTTACAGTTACCTGAAAGTTAGAAATAACTGAGAAAAGAGAGCATGAGATTCCATGATAAAGGATTAGAACACTTCTGTGCAATGTGCATGAGAAGAATGTTGGTGCCAAAGGTATATTAGATTTGTGAAATATTGGAAGTGTGTGAGGGATTTAAAAAAGACCATTTTGGACTTTTAAGAACAAAAATATGAATGACAGTGTAAAGGAGAGTAAGAAATAGTAATAGTCCAGTCTCATGTTCTAGATGAAAGTAAAATGTAATGCCAAAAGTGCAACATAAGACCAGACAGTACAAAGAGCTCTTGTGTCAAAAGAGTGTTTTCTGTAGTGTTTTTAGAAATATGCATTTCTTGCAGGTGTTAATTCTAGAGATTCAGATCAGTATGGCGAACACTCAATCTGTAACAACACACTCACATTAGAGAAATGCTAGAATTAACCATTTAAAAATTTTGAAACCTGAAAATTTGGGTAATCTGGGGAGTCTGGAAACATTAAATATTTATGCATGACAGATGGACACAAGAAGAAATACTCAGTCTTATAGGACTGGAGAATTGCTGATCAAGTTTTGCATTAGAGAGCCCTATGAGGAAGTTTTGGCTGTCTCACCCTTCATGGTGAAGAGTCAACAATATTGCTTATTGATGTTCAAAGTATAGGGAATGTTAAGCCCATATTGATCATTTAGTTTGACCTTTAGACAGTCATTATAACATCACATGTTTGGTTGTGACATGACTCTGAAAACTATGAGTACAGGTCAATTTTATGGGTGTATTATTCCCCTTACCACATGTAGTTGACTCTTGCTTAGGTACTTAAATCCCTGAATTGAGCTAAGTATCCTTGTTTCTGGTTTTTTACTGACTGATACACAATGGAGAAGCCTTGTATTTTTGCCTGTATGTGGAATAAATGTAGGACTTTGCCTGTTATATCGATCTCAAGGGTTTCTAGTGGCTTTTTATATGAAAATACAATTTTATTTGCTTGCAGACCTGCCATTGACCTTGTTTATGGGTCCATCCATCCATGCATATTCACCACCATCAACAGTGAGCCCAGAATGGCTATATCAGTCTACAGATGAAACACCATCATTTCTGCCAACAACCACTTGTAGAAAGAATATAGGTGTTCTCCAGTTTTTTTTTCTTTATATATATCAACTATTTTTCTGCATTAATAGTTTTGTTTTCACTTTACTAATACTGTGATGCTTTTCGAATTAATATTTTACACTTCTTATCTCTATTTTAATTACTATAATTTTGATTTCATATTCTAATGTGGTTTGTTTTAATCCTTTCTCATGCAGCCTTTTTTCTTTGACATTTTCCTTCTTTTCTCCATCATTCAGAATAATAATGATTGAAAACAGTGTTGATCTACTATTATCATTAGATATTATTATTTAAAAATATAAAATAATCAAATCCACAGGCATGAAACCCAGCATTAACTGGGGAGATCACTCAGTGGGTTAATGTGCTTTTTGCATAATCATGACTTCAGATCCCCAGAAGCAACCAGAACACTGAGAATCCCTCAAATCTTATAGAGCAGAATCATTTGCATACACAGCAGTTTACAACAGGAGGCACTCTCAAACAAGGTTAAAGGCAATGAATGACACCAAAACTTGAACTATTATTATGAAGTATGCATTGGGAAACACATATTTCCAAACTGTCAAACACACTTCCACATATAAACATATAAGAAATAAACCTATCATGAATATGTTCCATGGAGAAAGGTGGTTCTGGAGATACTTGAAACCAAACAAAAACCATGTCCTATGTTATTGTAGTAGAAATCTGCACTAATCTTTATAAATATACCAAACATCTGTAGAAAAGAACATCCAGTCATAATGTGCTAAAATGATGTGTAAACACTTAGGCAAGTAACTACATGTGGAAAATAAAGAAAAACTTTTCTTCCTACCCAATAGGTTATTTCACTGAAAATGAAATTGTTGAATAAACCTAATGCAAGAAAGAATTGCTGTTTTCAAAAAACATTAGATGAGAACTTATTGAGGAGGCAAGAAAACCAAACAAACAAAAAAGTAATCTCACTCACAGGTCTCTAATAAATTCTGCTAAATTGGAAAGCATTTGCTGAGTTTGCACTTTGTTGTGTAAGACAAGCCTGAAGTCAAGAAACTTACCACAGAGAATAATAAAGAAGTCAATTGAAAAGCAGTATTAAAATAATTATTTTGAGTTATCTTTTTGTAAAATATAATACCCTATCAAATAATAGGAAGCCCTTGTGAGTCAAAGTTTTGTTTAGTATGTGGAATTTAATAATTATATTTTTATTTCTCAGAATTTCTCAGAATTCAACAGAAAATGCACTGGACAAAGACTTATGATTTCAAACAATGCCAGAATGCTGTTTACCAGAACTTACATCACACTTGTCTTGAAGGAAGAAACACATGTGAGAAGCTGTATGAATGTGGGACAACCTTGATCTCCAAGTCACACCTCACTATGCCTCAGGGAACTCACAAAGATAAAAAGCTATATGAATGTATTGAATGTGGGAAAGCTTTCATCTTCCAGTCACATCTCACTGTGCATCAGAGAATTCACACAGGTGAGAAACCATATGAACATACTGAATGTGGGAAAGCTTTCATCACCAAGTCAAAACTTAATAAACATCACAGAACTCACACAGGTGAAAAGCCATATGAATGTACTGAATGTGGGAAAGCCTTCATCACCAAGTCAGATATTAATAAACATCATACAACTCACACAGGTGTGAAGCCATATGAATGTAGTGAATGTGGGAAGGCCTTCATTTCCAAGTCATATCTTATTGAGCATCAGAGAACTCACACGGGTGTAAAGCCATATGAATGTACTGAATGTGGGAAAGCCTTCATCACCAAGTCAGTTTTTAATGTGCATCAGAAAACTCACACAGGTGAAAAGCCATATGAATGTACTGAATGTGGGAAGGCTTTCATCTTCAAGTCACAGCTAAAGATTCATCAGAGAATTCATACAGGTGAGAAGCCATATGAATGTACTGAATGTGGGAAGGCTTTCATCATCAAGTCACAGCTAAAGATTCATCAGAGAATTCATGCAGGTGAGAAACCATATGAATGTACTGAATGTGGGAAAGCTTTCATCACCAAGTCACAGCTAAAGATCCTAGGATCATTCCAGCCCCCTCTCTCGGGTCCATTCGAAGTCGTGCATGGGTCGGCACAGCTTAGCGCCCGAACAGGGACCTGAGCACGAGGTCTTCAGCGAGGAACGCCAACCAGTGAAAGCACGCAAACAAAAATTTGTGGGGTTCGTGGAGGCTGCCCACTCTCAACTCAAACCAAGTAAGTTGGCGATATGGGACAAGCAAAAAGTAAAAGGCTCTCATCTCTGTAGCTCGAGATCTTCTTAAGGCACAAGGAATTGGGATAGAATCTAAGTCTTTGAGTAAATTTTTTTGATTTTGTAAATAAAGCTAGTCCCTGGTTTATAGAACAGGGAGAAATTGATTCAGAAACATGGAACAGAGTTGGTAAAGATTTAAATGCTTTTCTTCATGCACAGGGACCACAAAGGTGCCTGTGATAGCTTTTTCTTTGTGGTCTTTGATTAAGGATGCTCTAGACTCTGGAACCAAGGATAGCCTAGTAAAACAGATGTTAGATCATACTAGGGAAATTATGGATGACATAAGAAGTCATGCCTCTGAAGAACCAGCAGCCTATCAACAACTTAATAAAGAATTGCAATCATTAAATATAGCTGACGATGATGATGATGATTTAGATGAGGAAGAAGCTGAGGAGTTAGAGGAGGAAGCTGCTAAGTATCATTCTGACTGGGAGCCTGCTCCTCCTGCTGCTCCCCCTCCTTTGCTGCCTAATCAGGTTTTCGTGGTAGAATTGAAAGAGGAAGTAGCTAACCTTCGAGAACAGCTACAATTAGAAAAAGAAAAACAGAAATTAAGAAGAGAATTAGAGCAAGTTAAAAGAGGAGAATTTAATCCATCCATTATACATGTTTCATCCCTTAATCCTGCTCGTCCCATTCTCAATTGTTCTCCTTTAGAGAATGTTATTAGAAAGGCAGTAGAGTCAGGAGAAGAAGGCGCTCAAGATTTTTCTTTAGCATGCCCTGTCACTGAATTTACAGACAATAATGGCCAGGCTATGAGACAGCATGTTCAGTTTAACTTTAAGGAAATCAAGGAATTGAAGCTAGCTGCTAGTCAGTATGGTCCTACTGCTCCTTTTACCATGTCAATTGTAGAAGCTTTGTCACAGAAGATCCTTACCCCTGATGATTGGAAAACATTAGGTAAGGCATGCCTATCAGGAGGGGATTATTTGTTGTGGAAGGTAGAATTTTATGATCTTTGTAAAAAAACTGCTCTTATGAATCAGCAAACAAAAAACGTAGCATGGAATGCAGATATGTTAACAGGAGAAGGAAATTATACTGGAAATAATAATCAAATAATTTATCCTGCTGCAGTTTATCAACAAATTGCCACTGCCACTCGGAGAGCGTGGACAACTCTTCCTTCCAAAGGGGAAGCAATAGGAGAAAATTTAACAAAAATTATTCAAGGACCTAATGAGCCCTATGCTGAGTTTGTAGACCGCTTGTTAAAAACTACAGGCAGAGTATTTGGGGATGCTGGTGCTGGTATAGACTTTATGAAACAATTAGCTTCTGAAAATGCTAACACTGCCTATAAGGCTGCTATCCGGAGATAACTGGAAAATGTTGGAAGGATTTTAACTCGAGTATAACCTGCTCAAAGAAGGCATTACAGAAAATTTTGCAGAAAACATCCAACCCTGGGGGTCCCCAGCACTCAGACCGGTCTGGTGAGTATCTGAGCGCGCTCTCTCTTTCTCCTTTTTAAATTTAGTTTTAAAGCGCACATAGCCTTCTTGGGCCCTCTGTTTTTGTCATACTCATATGTCTAAATGTTATTGGGCCCTCTGTTTCTGTCATACTCGTGTGTCTTAAGTGTTATTGGGCCCTGTGTTTCTGTCATATTTGTGTGTCTGTGTGTTAATTGTTTCCCTATGGACGGACGCTTCTCCCCTGACTTAATAACATGGGACAGTTCCTTCCCCTCTTTAGAACAGAAATCAAGGACATCACTCAGAAAAATGGAGTATCTATTATCAAGGACAAATAAATCACTTTCTGTTCCTCTGAATGGCTATCAGAGGCACCCTTCATTCAAATATTATATTAAAGGTTAAAAAGAGTGTTTTCTGTCCTAGGTATGGACATCCAAACCAGATCCCATACATCGTGACCTAGAAATTTAATTTAAAAACCTCTCCCTTAGATGAGAGCCTTCCTCCCCTCCCCCTCTTTCACTCCCTTTTTCACAGGTGCTGGCGGCCACAGCCAAAAGAGACATCAAGCCCACCGCTGAAGCTTCGCTCCCAATTCTTGTATGGGGGCAGGGAATTGGGAGTGGGGTTACATCTCAAGTCAGTAGATGGTTTACAAAATTTGTCTATTACAAAGACCGGAGGCCCCCATGGCTGAGTATTTCTAGAAGGTCCTACAGGTGTGAGAACTCCCAGAAGATAAGTAGGGGAATTTACTGCCAAGCAAACAAACATAGATTACAGAGTTGGAGTTCAACACATTCGTTAGCTAGTTCCTTATCTGAGTCTGGCCTGGGCTTAATGACTGTCTGTTCTATAATGGCAGTACTGTCGTCTGGCTATTAAATGATGTCTTCTAAGTAAAAAGAAAAAACTTTAACTTGGTTTACAACAGTAATTAAGGAACTAATAAACTCAAAAATTTCCAGGAGGCTTATTTCAGCAATGCAATTGCAACTTGTTTCAACATACAGAGGTGGCTGTGCCTGAGTCAGCCGAGCAAACAGTGTTGCAGAGACTGAATGTAGCCGGTTAATTGATTTCTTTTTTTGGTTCTTCAGTATATACCAAAATAAATATAATTTACAATTACAGTTGGGTCCCCAAGAAAGGAAACAATCAGAGATACAGCCCATCTTGAGTCCCAAAGGTGGCCTCAAACAAAATTATGAAAAGTACCCTAAAAGAAAATTATTTTAAGTTTTGTACGTGTCTGTCCCTCCCTTATCCTTTTGTACTTGGGCCCAGATGGGTCAATCACCAAATGAAATTTACTCTTAGTTGTACCTGGTATATTATCACCACTTGTATTAATTCTAAAAAGGACACAGCTACAGATTACTCCTCCAATGTAGTCTTTATTGTCATGTGTTCTCCTTACTTAATTATGCCAATCAGAATGACTGAGTCCTGGTACTCCAGCTTCCAGAGCTCAAGTGTTCCAACAGCTCAACAGAATGCTGACGCAGAAAAAAAAATTCAGTAAAATGACTGCTTGTGGAAATCCTTGCTGCAACCATCATTGCCTCTTACACCACGGCATCAGTATCCCTGGCACAATCGATGAAGACAGCTGATCATGTTAATGGACTGATTAAAATTTTTCTCAAGCTTTTTTTTTTATCACAGATAGATATTGCTAAAAAACTGTTAGTCAGGTTAAATGCTCTAGAGAATGCTGTTATGTATTTAGAAAGACATGTTGCCAATCTGGCGGTTCGAATGCAATTGTTCTGTCATGTAAATTCTCAATTCATATGTATTACTCCTTTATCCTACAATGGGACTGCTACTGAATAGTGAAAGGTTAAAAATCATATTTGGGGTATTTAAAACCATAATAATCTTAACATAGATTTACAAGGTTTACAAAAGAAAAAATCTGTTAATTCTTATAGTCATTTGTCTTTTGATGCTGCCCAAGCCACAAGTGATTTTTTAACTACTCTACACTCTATACTTCCCGATTGGGGATCCTTTACAGCTTGGATCAAATACATAATTACTTTAGGAATAAGTATCTTATTGTTACTCTGCCTTTTGCTGTGTCTCATGCGTTTTTGTTACAGCGTATTCTCTGATTGAAACGAAGTTAAGTGGTATCCATCTTCGCACTCGCCCATGGCTCCCACAGACTTTATCTTAAATTTGGCTCATGATGAACGTCCAGCTAGATTCCAGGATTTCATGACATGGTCATTTGGTAGATGTCAGGCAAAGCACTGCAAAGGGTAACTTATCCTGGAACCCCTGAGAGGTATACTTGGTCTGCAAAGAGGTTGGTACCAAAATCATTTTCTGTTGCCCTTCCTCTCCTCTGCAAAAGGTACCAAGGGCATTCATTTAGAGGGGGCCAAGTCACTACTCTCCTACCTGTGATGTCTGTCATGAAGACGTTCTTTAAAAAACATAAAAGGGGAGCTGTGGAGAGCCGGGTGCAGTCTTGGTTATTTCTTGACCTTGCTTTGTGCACAAAATACTTGGCTGACAGCCTAAGGCTTTAAGGGAGTTTGCTGAGACAAAGATTGTAATATTTCCCAGCCTGATGAGAGAGTTTGTCAAGGACAGGGTGTTTAGCCACAAGAAATATTATTGATAGACATTTTATCTGAGTTTCCCTCTCTGTGCAGCTGTGTAACTGGGACAAGTTCTCTGCTCTCAGGAGCTTCGTTGTTTTGCTTACTACTATATAAGCTGAGACTTCTGCAATAAACTTTGAGCCTTGATCAGCATTTGTCTTGGCTCCATTCTTTGTGTCCTTGTCCTAGGATCATTTCCAGCCCCCTCTCTCAGGGTCCGTTCGAAGTCGTGCCGCGGGTCGGCACATCAGAGAATTCATACAGGTGAGAAACCATATGAATGTACTGAATGTGGGAAGGCTTTCATCGTCAAGTCACAGCTAAAGATTCATCAGAGAAATCATGCAGGTGAGAAACCATATGAATGTACTGAATGTGGGAAGGCTTTCATCGTCAAGTCACAGCTAAAGATTCATCAGAGAAACCATGCAGGTGAGAAACCATATGAATGTACTGAATGTGGGAAAGCTTTCATCACCAAGTCAAGTCTTAATAAACATCACAGAACTCACACAGGTGAAAAGCCATATGAATGTACTGAATGTGGGAAGGCCTTTGTCTCCAAGTCATATCTTACTGAGCACCAGAGAACTCACATGGGTGAAAAGCCATATGAATGTACTGAATGTGGGAAAGCCTTCATCAGCAAGTCATATCTTATAAGGCATCAGAGAACTCAGACAGGTGAAAAGCCATATGAATATACTGAATGTCGGAAGGCTTTCATCTTCAAGTCACGGCTAAAGACTCATCAGAGAACTCACACAGGTGAAAAGCCATATGAATGTACTGAATGTGGGAAAGCCTTCATCACCAAGTCACAACTAAAGATTCATCAGAGGACTCACACAGGTGAAAAACCATATGAATGTACTGAATGTGGGAAAGCCTTCATCACCAAGTCAGATCTTATTAAGCATCAGAAAACTCACACAGGTGAAAAGCCATATGAGTGTACTGAATGTAGGAAGGCGTTCATGTTCAAGTCAAAGCTAAAGATTCATCACAGAATTCATACAGGTGAGAAGCCATATAAGTGTACTGAATGTGGGAAAGCCTTCATCTCCAAGTCAGGTCTTAATAGGCATCAGAGAACTCACACAGGTGAGAAAACTTATTAATGGACTCAATGTGGTAAAAGCTTCATCTCCAAGATACATCTCACTCTGCATTAGGGAACTCACAGGTGAAAAGTCATAGAATGTACTGAATGTGAGAGCTTTTATTGCCAAGTCAGATCTTTACAATCATCAGAAAATATGGGAAAACTTATTAGTCAAATGTTGTTAAACATTACAAAACACAGAGGTGAGATTCCATGTGAATATATTGAGTGGACAGGAAAGCTTTCATCTTCAAATCACAGTCCACTATGCATCAGAGAACCCACATGTAGCACAGAGCTCTTCCGGTTTGCTGAGATGAACTTGCAACCAGTCACAGCTATGGAGGAACAGATACTTGTTGAAGCTTACTGATCAAGGGGAAGTTCCATAATGGCAGAAGAAGTTGGCCTGCTTTCACAGTACGAAGCAGAGCCCAAAGCCTCACCACATACCTCAGGAACTTCCACTAGGCACACTTTGCATATCTTTAGATTGAAATCATAAACCCACCACCACACCTTAAGATCTGCCCAGTGACATTGCTTCCAGCCAGGTGGCTACAGATGCAAACAACAAACTAATAAAACACTGAATATATTGGGGCCATCTATTCAAACTACTACACCACATAAGAAAGAAACTATGTGAATATAATGAATGTGGAAACACATTCATATTTGATTATTAAAGTAATGAGTATGAGAAAGCTTTTTCCAGATGTCACAACACAGTGTGCATCTTAGATAGGTGAAAAGTCTCATGAATGTACTAAAAATGAGAAAGATTTTTACTGAAGTCATAGGTCATGTCAAATTTCTTCTTTTGTTTGTGAGAAGTGTATGGATTGATTTAGGAGTTTGCACTTGAAGGGCCATGCAATGATGTAAAAAAAAGCAATGGGCAATTGTGATGTTTGAAAAAGATAAAATCAGAATGAAGTGTGGGGATAAGAAACTTTGATAGTAGTATTTTGTGTGATAAGTACTTTCTGTGTTCTTACCAGTTCCTGGGCATTGGAAAATGTTGAATTTAAAAGGAATCATCTGTAATCTTACAGAGGTAATTTGAGAATTTGAATTTCAAGACATAGAAGCATCATTTGCTGCAACTGCAACTCTAAAAGAGATTTCCATGTTTGAGGATGGGAATTCTAATATGTATTAGAACAGTATGAGTAGTGCCTATTACTCTAAAAATAGAAGAGGTGTGTAATAATGATATTAAAGTATATTACTGTTCTGTTTTGGTTCCTGAACTTATATTGCTTTAGGAAGTAGAACAAAGGCAGGAAAGTCAGTACAGGAAGAACACAAAGCCTTCAGATTGCCACTTTGCACTAAAGGGAAGTCTTTAAGTTCTTGTGTGGAAACCTATGATATCAAAAATGGAGCTGTGAAGAAGAAAAATATTTAAGTGTAGCTGCTTAAATTTTCTGGGATTTCCACTGGCGTAGGTTACTCATGCTGGCATAGTTTAATTTCCCCATGAAACTAGCTTTCAGGGCTGAAGGGGCTATATTTGGAGACCATGTGATTTATTTGCTCAGGTTCCTTAGGTAAAGCTGCAAGGTTTTAGGTTGGTCCTGTTTGTTTTCCCAATTATATTGCCTATTTCCTTCCTATACCTTCTTTTTCCAATGGAAATGTTTACTGTGTTTCATTTTGTGTTAAACATGAATAGCTGTATTTTGAGCTAAAAAGTTCAAAGTTAATATACTTTCTGGCTTCTCATTTAAGATGTTGGATTGTTTGAGTTTTAAACAATATTATATTTGCCAGAAACCATGGATACTTTTACATCAGAACGAATGCATATGTAATTATAAAATGGTCATGAGTTTATGTGAGACAGGGACAAAATTTGGATGTTGGAATGCAGTTTCTCCACTAGCCTCATGTTTTTGTTCAATTTATGTTTACCTGGAATTCATTATGTAATCTCAGGCTGGCCCTAACTCACAGTAATCCATCTATCTGCTTTCTGAGTGTGGGAATTAAAAGCATGTGCCACTATGCCCAGCTGTTATTGCATTTTAATGTATGTAATTCATAATGTAATTAATGTCAGAATATTATCTGAAAATAATTATCAAAATGTTTTAAAGGATTTAGGATCTTTCTAGGTTTTGTCTGTTTGGTGTTCTAAAACCTTCTTGTATCTGCATTGGCATTTCTTTCCCAATTTGGGGAAATTTTTCTTCTTTGATTTTGTGGAAAACAACTACTAAGTCCATCAGGGAAACCCATCAGGATCTCAGCAGATTACTCACCACAAACTTTAAAAGACACAAGGGCTTGCAATGATGTATTCCAATTTCTGAAAGATAAAAATTATCAACCAAGATTACTTTATCCTGCAAAGCTGTGTATCCAAATTGATGGAGAAATAATGACATTACACGACAAAAACAAGCTAAAGGAATTTATGGCAACTAAACCAGCTTTACAGAGAATACTTGAAGGAATCATTCACACTGAAGAGAAAGCAAAACATACTGTAGCAGACAGCTTCAGGTTCACTGAGATGAACTTCCAGACCAGGCACAGTTATGGAGGAAGGGATATTATTTATTGAAGCTTACAGATCCAGGGGAAGTCCCATAATGGCAGAAGAAGTGAGCTGCTCTCCACAGGACCAAGCAGAGAGAGAAGCCAACCAGCCACACAGCACACAGAGCAAAAACTACAGCCCAAAAAGGTCAGCTCACTTCAGGAACTCCTGTTAGGCACACTTTGCATATCTTCACCATGGAATCTGAAACCATCACCACACCTTAAGACCAGCTCCCAGTGACCTTGCCTCTAGCAAGGCGATTGCAGATGCAAACTATAAACTAATAAAACACTGAATATATTGGGGGCCATATATTCCAACTACCACATTCTGCTGCTGGCCCCCAATAGATTTAGCTCTTGGCCCCCAATAGATTTATAACTATCACACATTGTAAATTGTATTTAGTCCAATTTCAAAGCTTCTCACAGTCTTGATCAACTTAAGATAATGTGTCTTGTAAAATCAAACAATTTAAATACTTTCAACATGTAACAGCACAGAGTAAACATTTTAACTGGTATAAGGCATAGCAATGAGAGACTAGAACAATGCAAACTCAACCACCATCAGCAGTCATCAAACTTCTGCAGTTCAAGTAAAATATAAACAGAGACTGACAGTCTCCAGGTTTTCCAATTCCTCCCCTCCAGTTGGGCAGAGTCGCCAGGGAAAACTTTCACAATATGCCAACACTGCACTCCATGGTAGTCCTTGCATAGTCCTGGTATATCCAAAACATCTTCAGGTCTCCATGCAAACCATGGTCCATCTTCTAAAAGGCTCTTCCAGCCTACTCCTGAGGGTTTTCCTGCCCTGCCTCATGCCGCATCTCAGCAGCAGCTCCTGGAACCGTGTACAATTCATGACCACTCCATGCCTTTTTCATATTTCCAAAACTAATACCAGGTGTGCAGGACACAGCCATGTTCTTAATCCAGGGACAAAATAAATCAAGCTTGAAAAGCAGGTTACTTCTCCAGTCAACTCCTTCCAAGAGTTTGCATTTCTAATAGTCTTTCCTCAGGCATCCTCTCCATTGTTTTAATGTAAATCAGACAGGCCACAATCCTTCCACCTTCCTTAAGATTGCTAATGTGGTGACAATAGCAGCTCAGTAACCTAAAATAAGTCTCAGTGTCTCTATAATTTTAACTTGCTCGAGGTTTTCCAACTTAAAATCTTAAAATCTCAGTCCATTATCTTTAGCCAAGCACACCAGTCCATTACAAATTTAACCATGATCAAACTTTCTGGGCCTGGATAGCAGAATGTAGCCATCCCTTATGGCAGTAGCCCAGTTCCAATAAAGTCCTCTGCATTCTTTTCTTCCCCTTAGAAAGCTCATAAGCCAAGCCTAGAAGTTCAATACTGTCTGCACTTAGCATTCTCAAACTCTCATCAGAATAGTCCATAAAACTTGGCTTACCACTCCAGAAGGCATCTTCAGTTGCAAGCACCAAGTCCATGCCCATTCCTCCAAAACAAAAGTTCCAAAAGACGAATATCCACACGGTCAGGTTCATCTCATCCCACACTCCTCGGTACCACTTTACTGTAGCAGACAGCTTCAGGTTCCGCTGAGATGAACTTCCAGACCAGGCACAGTTATGGAGAAGGGATATTATTTATTGAAGCTTACAGATCCAGGGAAGTTCCATAATGGCAGAAGAAGCGGCCTGCTCTCCACAGGACCAAGCAGAGAGAGAAACCAACCAGCCACACAGCACACAGAGCAAAACTACAGCCAAAAACCACACAGCACACTTCAGGAACTCCTGCTAGGCACATTTGCATATCTTTACAATGGAATCTCAAACCATCACCATACCTTAAGACCAGGCCCCCAGTGACCTTGCCTCTAGCAAAGGTGAAAATAACAGTTAAAACAAGCGAGTAAAGTGAAAACAGGAAGAACTACACAACAGGAAGAATGGCAATAATGAATACATAACTTTAAATAATAACTCTTAATATCAATGGCCTCAATGCCCCAACCAAAGACATAGGCTTACATACTGGATTAAAAAGCAGGACCCTGCCATCTGTTGCCACCAGGAAACTCACCTCTCAATAAAAGAAACCTTCTTAGGGTGAAAGGTTTGAAAAAGGTATTTCAAGCAAGTGGGCCTAGGAAACAAGCAGACGTTGCCATCCTAATTTCTGACAGGATAGACTTCAAACCAACATTAGTGAGGAAAGATAATGAAGGTCACTTTATATTGATTAAAGGAACTCTCCAACAGAAGGACATTTCAATCATAAACATATATGCTCCTAACATGGGTGCTCCCAATTTCATCAAACAAACACAATTAGACTTAAGGTCAGAGATAACTCCTAACACAATAGTGGGTAACTTCAATACCCCACTCTCATCACTTGACAGGTCTACCCAGCAAAAAAATAAACAGAGAGACATCTGCATTAAATGATGTCATAGAACAAATGGACCTAAAAGATATATAAGGAACATTCCATCCAAATGCTGCAGAATATACATTTTTCTCAGCAGCACATTGAATATTCCCTAAAATACACCATATAATAGGACACAAGTCAAATCTTAACAAACACAGGAAAATTGAAATAATCCCTTTTAGGTTATCTGACCACAGTGTGATTAAACTGCAAATCAGCAACAAGAAATACTACAGGGCATACAGAAATTCATGGAGACTAAACAGTACACTTTAAATGATGTATGGGTCATTGAAGAAATTCAAAAGTAAATCAAGAAATTCACAGAGTCAAACGATGATGAGAATACAACATACCAAAACCTTTGGGACACAATGAAGGCAGTCCAAAGAGGGAAATTTATAACTCTAAGTGCCTATATTAAGAAATTAGAGAGCTGGAGAGATGGCTTAACAGTTAAGGCATTTGCCCACAAAGCCAAAGGACCCTGGTTTGGCTCTCCAGGATCCACATAAGCCACGTGCACAAGGTTGTGCAAGCATCTGGAGTTCATTTGCAGTGGCTGGAGGCCCTGGTGCATCCATTCTTTCTCTCTCTCTCTGTCAAATAAATAAATAAAATATATTTATAAAAAGAAATTAGAGGGCTGGAGAGATGGCTTAGCGGTTAAGGTGCCTGCCTCCTAAGCCTAAGAACCTAGTTGCAATCTCCAGGTCCCACGTTTAGCCAGATGCAAAGTGATGCAAGGACACAATGCTGCACTTGCCACAAGGGGACGCACACACCTGGATTTCATTCACAACAGCTGAGAGACTGCTGGCACACCCATTCTCTATCTGTCTCCCTCTCTTTCTGTGTCTGTCTCTGTGTCTCTTTGTAAAAATAAAAAAATTTAAAAAAACATTAGAGAGTTCACAAGTAAACAATTTAGTGCTGCACCTCAAGGCCTTGGAAAGACAACAACAAGGCAAATCAAAAATCAGTAGACAGGAAGAAATAATAAAAATTAGGGCAGAGATTAATGAAATAGAAACCACAAAACAATCCAAAGATTCAATGAAACAAAGACTTGGTTCTTTGAAAGGATAAACAAGATTGATAAACCCTTAGTAAATCTGAGTAAAGAAAGATAGAAGAGACAAAAATTAATAAAATTACAGATGGACAAGGCAACATTACAGCAGATACCAAAGAAATCCAGAAAACCATACAGACATACTTTAAGAATATATATTCGTCTAAGATTGAAAACCTCAAAGAAATGGATGATTTCCTTGATTCATATGACCTACCAAAATTAAATCAAAATGAGGTAAATGATTTAAATAGACCTATAACAACTACAGAGATCCAATCAAATATAAAAAGTCTCCCAACTAGAAAAAGTACAGGCCCAGATGGATTCACTGCTGAATTTTACCAGACATTCCTGGAAGAACTACCAATGCTTCTCAAACTTTTCCTTAAAATAGAAAAGGAAGGAATTCTACAAAAATCCTTCTATGAAGCTAGCATCACCCTGATACCAAAACCAGGCAAAGACAGAATGAAAAAAGAAAATTACAGACCAATCTCCCTCATGAACATAGATGCAAAAATTCTCAACAAATTACTGGCAAACAAAATACTAGAATATATCAGAAAGATCATTCACCCTGACCAAGTATGCTTTATCACAGAGATGCAGGGATCATTCAACATATGCAAATCCATAAATGTAATATGCATATAAATGGTGTGAATGACAAAAATCATATGGTCATCTCAATAGATGCAGAAAAGGCATTTGACAAAACCCAACATCCCTTCATGGTAAAAGTATTACAGAAACTGGAAATAGAAGGAACATATCTCATCATAATAAAAGCTATATATGACAAACCTACAGCCAACATAATACTGTATAGGGAAAACTTGAAGCTTTTCCACTAAAATCAGGAACAAGACATGGGTGTCCACTTTCCCACTTCTATTTGATATAGTACTGGAAGTCTTAGTTATAGCAATAAGGCAAGAGACACTCATAAAAGGGATACAAATTGGAAGGGAAGAGATCAAATTATCATTATTTGCAGATGATAAGATTCTATACATAACAGACCTGAAAGACTGTACCAGCAAACTGTTAGAGCTGTACATTTAGAAATGTAGCAGGATACAAAATAAACACACAGAAATCAGTAGCTTTCCTATACACTAACAACAAAAATGCAGACAATGAAATCAATTGCCTCAAAACAAAAAAATACCTTGGAATAAACTTAACCAAGGAAGTGAAGGATCTCTACAATGAGAACTTTAAAACACTCAAGAGAGAAATTACAGAAGACACAAGGAAATGAAAAGACATCCCATGTTCTTGGATTGTAAGAATCAATATTGTGAAAATATCAATCTTACCAAAGCAATCTACATGTTTAATGTAACCCCATTAAAATCCCAATAGCATTCTTCACAGAAATAGAAAAAAACAATTCTAAAATTCATCTGGAAGCACAAAAAAACCTCGAACAGCCAAAATTGTTTTGGTCAACAAAAATCAGGGTGGTTTTATTACCCTACCCGATTTCAAGTTATATTATAAACCTATAGTAACAAAAACAGCATGTTACTGGCACAAGGACAGATGGGTAGATCAATGGAACAGAATAGAAGACCCAAATATTAATCCAGGCAGCTATAGCCACCTGATTTTTGACAAAAATGCCAAAAACATTCATTGGAGAAAAGAAAGCCTCTTCAACAAGTGGTGCTGGGAAAAGTGGATATCTGTATGTAAAACCATAAAAATAGATCCTTGTCTCCATGCTCAAGAATCAAGTCCAAGTGGATCAGGGACCCTAATATCAGACCTGAAACTCTAAAACTGCTGGACAAAAAGGTAGGGGAAACCCTTCAACATATTGGCATAGGCAAAGACTTTCTGAATATAACCCCAGTTGCTCAGGGAATAAAACCACTAATCAACCACTGGGACCTCATGAAATTACAAAGCTTTTGTACAGCAAAGGACACTGAATAAAGTAAAGACACAGCCTACAGAATGGGAGAAAAGTTTTGCCAGCTATACATCTGACAGAGGATTAATATCCAGAATAAACAAAGAACTCAAAAAACAGAATAATAAGAAATCAAACAACCCAGTTAAAAATGGGATATGGAACTAGAAAGTTCCCAGAGGAAGAAATACAGATGGCATATAAACATCTAAAAAAGTGTTCATCAGGGAAATGCCTAAAAATGCTTCAATGATTAAAGGTAATTTTTGAAGAAATACTTTATGTCTATCATAATGTCTCTAATGTATGTTAAAAATCAGACTAATTTAGCTAAGCAATGACCTGGTTTTGCTTTTTTTCTTAAATTATGTATACTTAGTCTCAGTCAAGGTTTTACTTAAGTAATTGTCTCATTTCTTATCTCAAGTTCATGGCTTATATATGTATTGATACTTAAGACATGTTCTCTGCTCTAAACAAATGAACTTAAAAGGCTCTATTTGACTTCCAGTTTAGGTATTTAAAGTAATCAAAGATGTTACCAAGTACAAATGCCAAAACTTTATGCCATACCTCATATTACAATAAATAAAAGATAAGGACTTATTTTTTACAAAGTTATGTCTTGCACGTGTAATAAAATTTCATGCTAATTATGTTCCATACTACATAGACATTGGTACTAACACTGTGATTTTTGTACTGTTTCAAGTCCACAGTATGTATTACAACTTCTGTCCAGTACTAAAATTATCTTGCCTTTCTTCATGACTCCATAACACAGATACAGACATCTCTCTACTAATTAACCATTTTTTCAGGATTTGGAAGAGATTTTTCCTGGACTCACACTGATGAAAACTACACTGATCCTCAGGAAGGATGTAAGGGTATGGTATTGCACATATGTAAGTAGAAGAACAGACTACAGGGAGAGGAATGGCCTAAGCAAGGCCATGGGAAGAGAATGCATAAAAGAAGGGCAGGGGGAGGGTCAATCAAAATTCATGATACTGTGAATAAGACTTATGTAAACCTACTCACTTGAATAATGGCACATCCAGAAGCTGTAGACTGTTACTAGAAAATTTTCAGTGCCTGGGATGGGACACCTCCCAGTGAGTTGTTGGCCAAGGAGGTCCCAGTAGCCTGCAAAACATTAAAGGCTATTGCCAAAGCCCTTAGGTTTCCCTTAAGAAATAGATGGTAAGACCCTCCTGCTGAAGACATCTTTTGCCAGAGGGGCAAGATCACTGAGAAAGCAAGCTGGTGATGAACAGAAAACCTTCTTCCTGTACACCAGCCAACTGAAAGCTGGAAAACGCTGCACTGCATGCAGCCATATGGGAGACAGAAGTCATCAGCAGTGAAAACAGTGGACAATGAAAATTCAACTTTGGCTGTACAAGCCCAATGACTGAACGGGTGCAACAGTGGCATGTCTGCTCTTGGGGTAACCAACTGCTCCATAATTGGACTGAAGGCACTCTCTATGGGAGGGAATACATACCTGGTACTGAAAAACCTAAGCAAAAGTGTATGGCAGGGGAGGTCATGAGACTTAGGGGTATAAAGCTTGCTCTTGTCTGACTAAATGTATACATTATTCCCACCAAGCAGCCCTGAAATCACTACACTTAATGTTAATATTCACATATTAATGCTACTCTCACTTCTGGTTAGAGAAGCTTCTCTTTTCAGATGGCAATGACCACTGGGATGACTCAAAAGGCAACATAGTGCTAAGAAGAAGGGATGGAGGAGTGCCCAGCACTGAAACATGTCTGTCACACCTTCAAAGGCTCAGGTGCCATTGCAGAAGAGTGGGCAGATATAATGGAAGAGCCAAAGGAAGGGTATGACTGCTTACAATGCAGCTGTCCAGACAGAAATTGGCCTTGATATCGATGACCTATCAGTGCTTAGAAATACCTTTGCAAGTCCCTCATAATAGAACAAAAAGATGATGACATCAAATTAAAAGAGAGACTAATGGAGAGAGGGAGTGGATATGATGGAGACTGGAGTTCTAAAGGAGAATGGAAGAGGGGAGGGTAATATGCGTTTTTGTATGTAAGTATGGAAATTGTCAATAAAATAATTTTAAAAAGAAAGAAAAAAAAATACACTGGTTCTCAACTTTGTCTATGCTGCCAGTTTTGTAAGCCTCAGTTTCCCATATCAAAATCAAAATTAACAATATCAAGATATTTTAATGAGTTTTAATTATTTGCTTTCAACTTATTCTAATAAATAAAACTCACCCTAATTATATAAAATATATTTCATTGTATTTTGTAACCAATGTAATTATATAAGATGTAATATTATTATGTTTATAATATAAACAACTGACATATAACAAACTATCAAGACTAATAATAGTTCTAGGCTTCCAGCCTAGCATATTTTCATTAGTTCTCCTAAAGATAAGACTTTTTGATCTATGGACCAAGTAAGTAAAGACCATAAACCTTCTGTATTAAAGACTTACACAAAAAGAAACTTGTAAAATTAAGCTTCATAATTAGTTAACTTCTTAATCTCTGTCATATATAAATTTAAGATATTTAAAATATTACTTCAATACTAATCTCTTGTACTCCATACCTTACCTAAACCAAATCTTTATATTTCCACAAATTACAATTTATTTCCCATCCTAGTTAACAATTCCTTCCTTATTTGTCACCTATATTTTTATTATTTTTGAACCTTAAATATAAAGTTCATATCACCTATAAATGTCATGTCACATGTAAGAAAACTCATATATGGATAATAACCAGATCATGATGGCTAACAGATTTGACATGATCTATATGTTTCTTTCCTAATGGTTCTGATAACTATCACTCTCCCAAAGAGCTGCCTCCTTGCCTATTCATAAGATTGACATGGAATAATAGCTGACTATGTACACAAAATACAAAATGACAAACCCCAGCAAAATACACTTTTCTACTAAAAGTGAGATACATAGTAAACTTTCAAGCCCAGCAGAGAAGTAGGAGAGTTCCAGAGCGTCTGGAGCCCACAGAAGCGGCTCCACAGCTCCACAGCTGCAGCTGCCGCGGCGGCGGCGCGGCTAGCGCCGCCTGAGACAGCTGATCCATAGAACTTTTAAAGGCAGGTGAGGAGAATTTTCCACTCACACCGCCTCCTCACAATCTCAAGAAGCGTGGAAGGAGGACAGTAGAGACCAACAAAGAGGCTTGTGAGGAAGAGGATCGCGTAGAGGAACAGATGGACTTCAGCCGCCACTCACAGCCTCCCCTCCCCACCACGAGTGCAAGCACGGCGAGCAACAGAGACTTGGGAAAGCTCACCAGCAGCATCGGGCGCAGGGAAAGCAGAGACAACAAGCGCAGCTGACCTCCTGAATCCACAACACAGCAAAGGAACCAAGCAGCCGTGCAGCATAGCTGTGATCAAACCCGTTCCAAAAGGTAATTTGGTTTCACTAGGTTAGTACCCAACAAATAAGCCTGGTATATAATCCTGTTGGATGGTCAGATCTGACATTCCTAAATAAGCTATTTTCTAGGCTGCTCATTTGTTGCTTCCTGATTTGTTTCCTCCTCTGTCATTCATTGGGGAAGGGTCTCTCTTGATCACAAGCTGACCTTGGAACTCTCTACAGATCAGAAATCTTAGCCTCCCAGCTGACAGGATTAAGGGCGTGGGCTAACACATATCCTTAGGAACTGTGACTTTGTCATAATACCTGCTTTTGCACAAATACTCTGTGCTGTATTTCATTGAAGGGTACATTGTTGAGTTAAATTTTTGGATCTTGACTGTATTCTGTTCCATTCACCCCACTTGATAATCTCATAGCAGGCAAGGGTCACTTCTGTGATTACTTTGAGAGCCTTAAGAACCACACTTAACACCTTTAACTCCTACACTGAAGACATATAATATCAGATTGATTGATACATCTAACATTACTGCAGATATTTAGAAAACCCAAGCATTAAATTAATTCAAGATGCAAAGATCTCTACATTACAATACAAAAACACAAAACATCCAGACAATATAAATCCACCAAAAAGTATTAATATATCAGAAATGACCTTCAGTGAGGCTGACTTAGAGGACATCCCGAGAAAGATTTCAAAAGAATGATTATAATTATGTTCAAAGAACTCAAAGAGGAAATGAAAGGGTTCAAAGACCTCAAAGAAGAAATCAAAGGATTCAAAGAAAACACAGAAAACCAATTTAATGAAATAAGGAGGTCAATACTAGACATAAATACGGAAATAGAAAGAATAAAGAAAACCCACTCAGAAATGCTAGCAATAAAGAACACAGTCAGTGAAATTAAAACCTCTGTAGAAAATCTCTCTAGTAGAATGGATGAAGGAGAGAACAGGATATCGAAGCTAGAAGACCAAGTAGCTGATCTAATACAGTCCAACAGAGAGAAAGACAAAATAATAGGAAGGTATGAATGGGAATTACAGGATATTCGGGACACTATGAAAAGATCAAACATAAAAATTCAAGGGATAGTAGAAGGAGAAGAATTTCACTCCAAAGGCATAGTAGGTGTTTTCAACAAAATCATAGAGAAAACTTCCCCAAATTGGGAAAGAGATGCCAATGCAGATACAGGAAGCCTTTAGAACACCAAACAGACAAAACCTGGAAAGAACCTCTCCCCACCATATTATAATTAAACTACCAAACATACAAACCAAAGAAAATATATTGAAAGCAGCTAGAGAGAAAAAGCAAGTGACCTACAAAGGGAAGCCCATCAGACTCACAGCAGATTACTCAACACAAACTTTAAAGGCCAGAAGGGCCTGGAGTAATGTATTCAAGTTCTGAAAGATAAAAACTGTCAACCGAGATTACTTTATCCTGCAAAACTATCTATCCAAATAGATGGAGAAATAAGGACATTCCACAACAAAGACAGGCTAAAGGAATTTTTGGCAACTAAACCAGCTCTACAGAAAATACTTGCAGGAATCATTCATGCTGAGGAGAAAGCAAAGCACACACATCAGGAAATAGGAAAAAATAAACCATACTCAAATAACAGTTAAAACAAGTGAGTAAAGGGAAAACAGGAAAAACTAAAAAATAAGAAGAATGGTGAGAATAAACACATATATGTCAATAATAACTCTTAATATCAATGGTCTCAATGCCCCTATCAAAAGACACAGACTTGCAGACTGGATTAAAAAGCAGGATCCTACCATCTGTTGCCTCCAGGAAACTCATCTCTCAATAAAAAATAGAAACCTTCTTAGGGTGAAAGGTTGGAAAAAGGTATTTCAAGCAAATGGGCCTAGAAAACAAGCAGGGGTTGCTATTTTAATTTCTGACAAGATAGACTTCAATCCAACATTTGTGAGGAAAGATAAAGAAGGTCACTTTATACTGATTAAAGGAACACTCCAACAGGAGGACATTACAATCCTAAACATATATGCCCCTAACATGGGGCTCCCAATTTCATCAAACAAACACTATTAGAATTAAGGTCAGAGATATCTCCTAACACAATAGTAGTGGGGACTTCAATACCCCACTCATCATCTTGACAGGTCTACCCAGCAAAAAATAAACAGAGAGACATCTGCATTAAATGATACCATGGAACAAATGGACCTAACAGATATTTACAGAACATTCCATCCAAATGCTGCAGAATATACATTTTCTCAGCAGCACACGGGACATTTTCTAAAATAGACCATATACTAGGACACAAATCAAATCTTAACAAATACAGGAAAATTGAAATAATCCCTTGTACATTGTCTGACCACAATGGGATTAAACTGCAAATCAGCAACAAGAAAATATACAGAGCATACAGAAACTCATGGAGACTAAACAGCACTTTATTGAATGATGTATGGGTCATTGAAGAAATTAAAAAGAAATCAAGAAATTCGTAGAATCAAATGATGATGAGAATACAACATACCAAAACCTTTGGGACACAATGAAGGCAGTCCTACGAGGAAATTTATAGCCCTAAGTGCATATATTAAGAAATTGGAGAGTTCACAACTAAACAATTTAATGCTTCACCTTAAGGCCTTGGAAAAAGAAGAACAAGGCAAACCAAAAATTAGTAGACGGGAAGAAATAATAAAGGTTAGGGCAGAAATTAATGAAATGGAAACCAAAAAACAATCAAAAGATCAATGAAACAAAGAGTTGGTTCTTTGAAAGGATAAACAAGATTGACAAACCCTTAGCAAATCTGACCAAAAGAAAGAGAGAAGAGACAAAAATTGATAAAATTAGAGATGAAAAAGGCAACATCACAACAGATACCAAAGAAATTCAGAAAATCATACGGACATACTTTAAGAATATATATGCCTCTAAGTTTGAAAACCTGAAAGAAATGGATGAATTCCTTGATTCATATGACCTACCAAAATTAAATCAAGAAGAGATAAACCATTTAAATAGAACTATAACAACCACAGAGATTCAAGCAGTTATAAAAAGTCTCCCAACTAAAAAAGCCCAGGCCCAGATGGATTCACTGCTGAATTTTACCAGACATTCCTGGAGGATCTAACGCCAATGCTTCTCAAACTTTTCCATAAAATAGAAAAGGAAGGAACTCTACAAAATCCTTCTATGAAGCCAGCATCACCCTGATACCCAAACCGGACAAAGACAGATCAAAAAAAGAAAATTATAGACCAATCTCCCTCATGAACATGGATGCAAAAATTCTCAACAAAATACTGGCAAACAGAATACAAGAATTTATCAGAAAGATTATTCACCCTGACCAAGTAGGCTTTATCCCAGAGATGCAGGGATGGTTCAACATACATAAATCCATAAATGTAATACACCATATAAATGGTCTGAAGGACAAAAATCATATGGTCATCTCAATAGATGCAGAAAAGGCATTTGACAAAATCCAACACCCCTTCATGGTGAAAGTATTACAGAAACTGGGAATAGAAGGAGCATATCTCAACATAATAAAAGCTATTTATGACAAACCTACAGCCAACATAATACTAAATGGGGAAAAACTTGAAGCTTTTCCTCTAAATTCAGGAACAAGACAAAGGGTGTCCACTTTCCCCACTACTATTTAATATAGTACTGGAAGTCTTAGCCACAGCAATAAGGCAAGAGACACTCATAAAGGGGATACAAATCGGAAGGGAAGAGATCAAATTATCATTATTTGCAGACGATATGATTCTATACCTAACAGACCCTAAAGTCTCTACCTGCAAACTGTTAGAGCTGATAAACACTTTTAGCAATGTAGCAGGATACAAAATAAACACACAGAAATCAGTAGCTTTTCTATATACTAACAACAAACGTGCAGAGGATGAAATCAGGAATCTCTCCCATTCACAATTGCCTCAAAAAAATAAAATACCTTGGAATAAACTTAACCAAGGAAGTGAAGGATCTCTACAATGAGAACTTTAAAAAACTCGAGCGACAAATTACAGAAGACACAAGGAAATGGAAAGACATCCCATGCTCCTGGATTGGAAGAATCAATATTGTGAAAATGTCAATCTTACCAAAAGCAATCTATACATTTAATGCGATCCCTATTAAAATCCCAATAGCTTTCTTCACGGAAATAGAAAAAACAATCCTAAAATTCATCTGGAAACACAAAAAACCTCGAATAGCCAAAACAATTTTGCAAACAAAAAATCAGGCAGGTGGTATAACCATACCCGATTTTAAGTTATATTACAAAGCCATAGTAACAAAAACAGCATGGTACTGGCACAAGGACAGACAGGTAGATCAATGGAACAGAATAGAAGACCCAAATATTAATCCAAGCAGCTACAGCCACCTGATTTTTGACAAAAATGCCAAAAATATTAATTGGAGAAAAGATAGCCTCTTTAACAAGTGGTGTTGGGAAAACTGGACATCGGTATGTAAAAAAGGATAAACATAGATCCTTGTCTTTCTCCATGCACAAGAGTCAAATCCAAATGGATCAGGGACCTTGATATCAGACCTGAAACTCTGAACCTGCTAGAGGAAAAAGTAGGAAACCCTTCAACATATTGGCATAGGTAAGGACTTTCTGAATATAACCCCAATTGCTCAGCGAATAAAATCACTAATCAACCAATGGGACCTTATGAAATTACAAAGCTTTTGTACAGCAAAGGACACTGTGAGTAGAGCAAAAAGACAACCTACAGAATGGGAGAAAATCTTTGCCAGCTATACATCTGACAGAGGATTAATATCCAGAATATACAAAGAACTCAAAAAACAGAATAATAAAATTCAAACAACCCAGTTAAAAAATGGGCTATGGAACTAAATAGAGAATTCACAGAAGATGAAATTCAGATGGCATATAAACATCTGAAAAAGTGTTCCACATCCTTAGCCATCAGGGAAATGCAAATTAAAACCACTTTGAGATTCCATTTCACTCCTGTCAGAATGGCTTCCATCAAGAAAACAAATGACAATAAGTGTTGGCGTGGATGCGGAAAAAGAGGAACACTTCTACACTGTTGGTGGGAATGTAACCTGGTCAACCATTGTGGAAATCAGTGTGGAGGTTTTTGAGACAGCTAGAAATAGATTTACCATATGATCCAGCTATAGCACTCCTAGGCATATATCCAGAAGACTCTTCTCACTTCCTTAGAGATACTTGCAAAACCATGTTTATTGCCGCTCTATTCACAATAGCTAGGAAATGGAAGCAGCCTAGATGTCCCACCACAAATGAATGGATAATAAAGATGTGGTACATTTACACAATGGAGTTCTACTCAGCGGTAAAGAAAAATGAAATTATGAAATTTGCAGGGAAATGGATGGATCTGGAAAGGATTATACTAAGTGAGGTAACCCAGGCTCAGAAAGCCAAACGTCACATGTTCTCTCTCATATGTGGATCCTAGCTACAAATAGACAGACTTGTGTGTGAACTGGAACCAAAAATTGGTACCAGAAACCAGTAAGCTGGTAAAAGGCTATAAGGGACGGAGGAAGGGAAGGACTGAAGTGTATGGTATTGCACATATGTAAGTGGAAGGACTGATTACAAGGAGGAATGGCCTAACCAAGGCCATGGGTAGAGAATGCATAAAAAAGGGCAAGGGGAGGTCAATCTAATTTCAAAAGATTGTGAATAAGACTTATGTAAAACTACTTTTTTGAATAATGGTACATCTAGAAGCTGTAGACTGTTACTAGAAAATTTTCAGTACCTGGGATGGGATACCTTCCAGTGAGTTGTTGGCCAAGGAGGTCCCGGTAGCCTCCAAAACATTAAAGGCTTTTGCCAAAGCCCTTGGTTTCCCCTGAGAAACAGATAGTAAGACCCTATTGCTGAAGACATCTCTTGCCTGAGAGGCAAGGTCACTGAAAAGCAAGCTGGTGCTGAGCAGAAAACCTTCTCCCTGTAGACCAGCCAACTGAAAGCTGGAAAAAGCTGCACTGCATGCAGAGTATGGGAGACAGAAGTCATCAGCAGTGAAAACAGTGGACGCTGAATATTCAAATTTGGCCAGACAGGCCCAAAGACTGAGCAGGTGCAATAGTGGCATGTCTACTCGTGGGGTAACCAACTGCTCTATAATTGGACTGAAGGCCCTCTCTCTACGGGAGGGAATACATACCTGGTACTGAAAAACCCTAAGCAAAGTCTATGGTAGGTAAGGTCATAAGCCTTAGGGGTATAAAGCATGCCCTTATCTAAATGTATATACTATTCCCACCAAGCTGCCCGGAAAATACTACACTAATGCTCATATTCACATATTAATGCTACTCTCACTTCTGGTTAGAGAAGCTTCTCTTTTCAGATGGCGATGACCACTGGGATGATCAAAAGGCAACATAGTGCTGAGAAGAAGGGATGGAGAAGTGCCCAGCACTGAAACATCTCTGTCACACCCTCAAGGCTCAGGGATCATTGCGGAAGAGGGGGCGGATAGAATGGAAGAGCCAAAGGAAGGGTGCGACTCCCTACAATGCAACTGCCCAGACAGAAATTGGCCTTGATATCCATGACCTTGCTGTGCCTAGCAATACCTCCATAAGACCCTCATAGTAGAAGTAAAGAGGATGACATCATATTAAAAAGAGACTAATGGAGAGGGAGGATATGATGGAGAGTGGAGTTCTAAAGGGGGAGGGGAGGGAAAAATACGCACCTTTGGTATGTATTGCACCCATACAATCACTTATACTTCCTACCTTACCTAAACCTAAACTTTATACCTGGAGAATTGAACAGACATTCTTAGTTAATAAGTAGGCGCCTGTTATAGTATTGAATATTTGTCCCCTTATATTCAATGTTTTATTACTATAAATGTCATGTTACATCTGCAAACTCACCTTGCTAATAACAAGGTCACTGATGGCAGGTCTTAAGGTGTGGTGATGGGTTTGAGATTCCATTGTAAAGATATGCAAATGTGTCTCTCAGGAGTTCTGAAGTTTGCTGTGTGACCTTTTGGCTGTAGTTTTGCTCTGTGTGCTGTGGTGGCTGGTTGGTTTCTCTCTCTCTCTAAGATGGCCCTGTGGAGAGCAGGCCACTTCTCTTGCCATTATGGAACTTCCCTGGATCTGTAAGCTTCAATAAATAATATCCCTTCCTCCATAACTGTGCCTGGTCTGGAAGTTCATCTCAGTGAACCTGAAGCTGTCTGCTACAGTAAAGTGGTACCAGGAGTGTGGGGTGAGATGAACCTGACCATGTGGATATTCGTCTTTTGGAACCTTTGTTTTTATTAGGAATGGGCATGGACTTGGTGCTTGCAACTGAAGGTGCCTTCTGGAGTGGTAAGCCAAGTTTTATGGACTATTCTGATGAGAGTTTGAGAATGTTAAGTGCAGACTGTATTGAACTTCAAGGCTTGGTTTATGAGCTTTCTAAGGGGGAAGGAAAGACTTGCAGAGGACTTTGTTGGAACTGGGCTACTGGCATAAGGGATGGCTACGTTCTGCTGTCCAGGCCCAGAAAGTTTGATCAAGGTTAAATTTTTAATGGACTGATGTGCTTGGCTAAAGATATCGGACTGAGATTTTAAGATTTTGAGTTGGAAAACCTGAAGCTCCTAAAAGTAGAGGCATTGAGCCTGGTTTAGCTGCTATTGTCAACCACATTAGCAATCTTAAGGAAGGTGGAAGGAAGGTGGCCTGACGACTGATTTACATTAAAACAATGGAGAGGATGCCTGAGGAAAGACTGTTAAAAAATGCAAATTCTTGGAAAGAGCTGACTGGAGAAGGAACCTGCTTTTCAAGGCTGTGGTTTGTTTCATCCCTGGATTAAGAATATGGCTGTGTCCTGCATTCCTGGTATTCCCTTTTGGAAGTGCAAAAATGCAGTGGAGTGGTCATTAGTTGTCCTTCTAAGTTTCAGGAGCCTGGCCCTGAGATGCGGCATGAGGCAGGGCATGAAGACCCTCAGGAATCTCTGCAAGAGCCTTCTGGAAGATGGACCAGTGGTTTCTTTTGAGACCTTTCCCATGTTTTTTTTTATACCAGGACTGTGCAAAGGGCATGCCATGGCCTGCAGTGTTTTGAACTCCAGCGACTCTGCCCAGCTGGAGGGGTGGAATTTTGCCTGGCATCACTTTTTGTCTCTGGTTATATTGAACATGGGACCTGGAGAAGTTTGAACAGGTTGATGACTGATGATAGTTGAGTTTGCATTATTCTAGTCTCTCTTTGCTTTTTACCAGTTAAAAATGTTTGTTTCTTTACAATGATGATAATTGTATTAAATGTGATGCCAGGGGAGACATAATCATCAATGTGTTACAAATGAGGCTTGAGGAAAAATTATCTTCATTGTGTTACAATTGAGGCATTAGGAACATCATCATCACTATCTTACAAATTGGGCATGAGGTGACATAATCATCACTGCTTCTGATGAGGCCTGGGAAAACATGGTCATTGTGTTACAAATGAAGCCTTGGGAGACATGATTATCATTGTTTTACAGATGAGGCTGGAGAGACATGATCATTTTTAAAGATGAGGCCTGGTGAGATATGATCAATAAGGTGTAACCGATGAGGTCTGTAGAGATATGATTATCGTTGTGCTGCAGATGTGCCTAAGGAGACATGATTATCATTGTTTTACAGATGAGGCTGGAGAGACATGATCATTTTTAAAGATGAGGCCTGGTGAGATATGATCAATAAGGTGTAACCGATGAGGTCTGTAGAGATATGATTATTGTTGTGCTGCAGATGTGCCTAAGGAGACATGATCATAATTGTGTTACAGATGAGGCCTTGGCATTCAAGATCATCACTGTGGTATAGGTGAGGCCTGGGGATACAAAATCATGATAGTGTTACAGATCAGGCCTGGGGAGATGTGTTCATCCTTGTTTTCCAGATGAGGCCTTGGGAGACATGCTCATCATTTGGTTACAGATGAGGCCTTTGCAGACTTAATCATCACTGTGCTTCTGATGGAGTCTGGGAAGACATAATCATCATTGTGTTATAGATGACACCTGGAGATACATGATCATCATTGTTACACATGAAACCTGTCATCAATGTATTACAGATGAGGACTGTTGAGACATAATCATCATTGTGTTACAGATGAGACCTAAGGAGATATGATTATCATTGTGTGGACCACTGAGGCCTGGGGAGACATGATCATCATTAGGTGTGGATGAGGCCTAGGACAACCTGATAAATATTGTATTACAGATGAGGCCTTGTGAGACATGATGAGACATGATAATCAATGTATTATAGATGAGTCCTGGGTAGACATGATCCTCATTGTGGTGCAGAGGATCCCTAGGGAGACATGACCATCATTGTATTACCAATGAGGTCTTGGGACACATGATCATCATTGTGTTACAGAGGATCCATAGGGAGACATGACCATCATTGTGTTATAGATGGGGTGTGAGGAGATATGATCATCATTGTCCTGAACATGAGGCTTTTGGAGACATGATCATCACTGTGTTACATATGAGGCTTTTGGAGACATGATCATCATTGTGTTGCAGATGTGGCCTGGGCAGTCATGATCATCTGTGTTTTACAGTTGAGACCTTGAAGACATAATCATCAATGTGTTACAGATTAGGCCTGGGGAAACTTCATGATTCTTGTGTTATAGATGAGGCCTGGCTAGACATGATCATCAATGTGTTATAGATGAGGCTTGGGGAGATATCACCATTGTGTTACAGATGAGGCCTCAGGAGGCATGATCATCATTGTGCTACACATGAGTTCTGAACAGACATGATTATCATTGTTACAGATGAGACCTGGTGAGACATGATCACCAATGTGTTAGAGATGAGGCCAGTGGAGATGTGATCTATTGTATTGAAGATCTGACCTTGAGAGACATCATCACCATTGTGTTACAAATGAGACATGTGGACATATGATCATCATTGTGTTACCAATGAGGCCTGGGTAGACATGATCATCATTGTGATATAGATGCAGACTAGGGAGACATGATCATCATTATATTAAAGATCAACCCTCAGGAGACATGATCCTCATTGCATTGCAGATGATGCCTGGGGATACATGATAATCATTGTATTACAGATGAGGCATGGGGAGTCATGATCATTGTGTTATATATGAAGCCTGGGGAGACATGATCTTCATTGTGATACAGATGAGGTCTGGGACAGATCATCATCATTGTGTTAGGGATAATGCCTGGGCCGACATGATCATCATGGTGTTACAGATGTGGCTTTGGGAGACATGATCAGCATTGTGCTGTAGATGAGGCATGAGGAGATATGATCATCATTTTTGTACAGATGAGGCCTTGCAGGTTGTGATCATCCTTGTGATATGGTGAGGTTTGGGTAGACATAATCATCATAGCATTATAGATGAGGTCTGGTGAGACATGATCATCATTGTTTTACAGGTGAGGGCTGGGGTGACATACTCATCAATGTGTTACAGGTGAGGCCTGGGGAGATATAATTATCCTTGTTTTACAGATGTGGCCTTTGGAGACATGATTGTCATTGTTTTAAAGGTGATGCCTGGCAAGACATGATCATCATTGTGTTAGATGATGAGGCCTTGGGACATAATTATCATTGTGCTAAAGATGAGACCTTGGCAAACATGATCATCACTGTGTTACAGATGGGTCTTTGAGAGATGTGATCATTATTGAGTTATAAATAAGGCCTGTGGAGACATGATCATCATTGTGGTACAGATGAGGCCTTGCTAGTCAGGATAATCCTTGTGTTACAGGTGAGGCCTGGGTAGACATAATGATCATAGTGTTATAGATTAAACCTGAGGAGACATGATCATCATTGTGGTACAGATGAGGACTTTGGAGACATGATCATAATTGTACAATTAAGACTGGGGGAGACATAATCGTCAATGTGTTACAGATGAGGCATGAGAAGATATGATCTTCATTGTGTTACAGTTGAGGCCTTGGGAACATGATCATAACTGTATTATAGATTAGTAGTGGGGAGACATGATCATCATTGTGATTCTGATGAGGCCTGGGAAGACATGATTGTCATTGCAGATGCAGACAATGGAGACATGATCATTATTGTATTAAAGATCAGACCTGGAGAGTCATGATCATCATTGTGTTACAGATGAGGCCTGGGAAGACATGATCTTCATTGTGCTACAGATGAGGCCTGGAGCAACTTGATCATCATTGTGTTACAGATGGTTCTTGGGAGAAATGATAATTATTGTGCTGTAGATGATACATTGGGATACATAATCATCGTTGTGTTACAGATGAGGCACGTGGAGACATGATCATCATTGTTTTATAGGTGGAGGCCTGGGAAGACATATTCATCAATGTGTTACAGATGAGGCCTGGGGTACTTGATCATTCTTGTGTTACATATGAGGACTGGCTAGATATAATCATCACTGTGTTATAGATGAGGCCTGGGGAGAGATGATCATCACTGTTTTATGGATGAGGCCTCAGGAGAATTGACATTATGCTTCTGATGAGGCCTGGGAAGACATGATCATCATGTCTTACATGTGAGGCCTGGAGAGACATGATCAACATTGTTAAAGATGAGGCCTGAGGAGACATGACCATACCTGTGTTACAGATGAGGACTGTGGACACAAGATCATCATTGTGTTACAGATGAGACCTGGGGTTACACGACCATCACTGTGGTACAGATGAGGCCTGGGGTTGCATGATCATCAATGATTACATGAGGCCTTGGAGACATAATTATCATTGTGAGGCCTTGAGACATGATCATCAATGTGTTACAGATGAGGCCTGTGGAGACATAATTATCATTGTGCTTCAGATGTGCCTAAGGAGACATGATCATCATTGTGTTATCGATGAGCCCTGGGGAGACATGTCATCATTGTGTTACAGATGAGGCCTGGGGAGTCATAATCATCACTGTATTACAGATGAGACCTGGGTAATCATGATCATAATCGTGTTATAAGGTGAGGCCTGGGGAGACATAATCACCATAGTGTTACAGATGAGTCCTGGAGAGACATGATCATCCATGTGTTAGAGGTAGAGCATGTGGATATATGATCATCATTGTTTTATAAATGAGGTCTTTGGAGACATGATGATCATTGTTTTACAGGTGAGGCCTGGGGAGACATAATCAACAATGTGTTCCAGATGAGGCCTGAGAAGATATGATCACCACTGTTACAGATGAGGCCTGGTGAGACATGATTATCATTGTGTCACAGAGGAGACCTGGGGACACAAAATCATCATTGTGTTACTGATGAGGTCTGGGGAGACATTAACATCATTGTGCTGCAGGTGCAACCTAGGTATACATCATTGTCTTAAAGATGAGTCCTTGGGAAACAAGATCATCATTGTGTAACAGATTGGGTTTTAGGGGACATGATCATCATTGTGTTTCAGATGAGGCCTGGGAAGTCATGATTATCATTGTGTTACAGGCGAGGACTTGGAAGACATAATCACAACAGTGTTAAAGGCGAGGCTTGGTGAGATATGATCATCAATGTGTTAATGATAGGGCAAGGGAGATATGATCATTGTTGTTTTACAGGTGAGGTCTGGGGAGACATAATTTTCACTGTTATAGAGAATGGCTAATGAGAAGTGAATGTAAAGAGCCAAATGTTATATTTCTCTACATTTCTTTATATCAAGCTTAGAGAAAAATAGAAGTCACTGCCTTGTAGGAGCTCATAAAAAAATGGAAAGAAACACTTGCTTAAGCATATGGGGATGGTAGATAAACAAGATGCTCTGCTGGTCTGAAAACAAGATTACCCCAGGCCTGCAATGTTGGGAGCAAAATCATTAAGGGCAGATAAGACATTTGGAGACTCTGATCAGCAGGTTTTACAGTTGAGACTTGGGGGTGCTTCCTCATATCTGACCAACAGACCTGTTCACAAGTTCATTTTGTTTTTTTTGGCCTATAATCTTCTAAGAATGGAATGTCCTGCTGTAATGCACTGATCACTGTATGTTTAACAATTTACTGAAAGAGACACTGGAGAGACACAGAGAGAGAACAGAGAGAGAGAGAGATGAGGCCTGTGAGATATAGTCATCAGTTTCTCAGCTGCCTGCAAACATGATCATCAGATACAGATGAGGCCCCTTGTGGTCAAGTGCATCCATTGTGTCCTCTGCATCACTTTGCATCTGGATAAACGTGGGAAGACCTGGAGATTGGAACCGCTGAAGATTGGAACCAGCGATCTTAGAGATTAGGATCAAGGCGCCTTAAACACTAAGCCATCTCTCCAGCCCCTTAAAATTACTTTTATGACTGTAACTGTAGCATGTGAGTTGTGATTTATAGTTTAGCGCCCATCCTGTTTTTGCAATGAACATTTTGGAGTTTTTTCAAATAAAAGCTGACACTGAGCAGTATAAGGCTTCTCTCAGAGAACTCACCATGATGTGCAGCCCCAGCATGCATCAGTTCACACCCAGCACTTTTTGAGTCAGTGGTTTTACTTGATGAGGCACTGGACCCCATTACAGTGAACATCAATGTGTTATAGAGGATGAACAGATGAGGCCTGGTGAGAGATGATCATTGTGTCATAGATGAGGCCTTTGGAGACATTATTATCATTGTGTCCCAGATGAGACCTGGAGAGACATGATCATCATTGTGTTACCAAAGAGGCCTGGGGAAACATTATCAACAATGTGTTACAGATGAGGCCTGGGGAGACTTCAACTTAATTGTTTTATAGGCAAGGCCTGCAGAGACATGATCAACAATGTGTTATAGATGAGGCCTGGGAAGAAGTGATCATTCTTGTTTTACAGATGAGGCCTTTGGAGAAATGATATCATTGATATATATAGATGAGGCCTCATGAGGTGTGAACATTAATGTGTTTTATATGAGGCCTGAGGAGGCAGAATCATCATTTTGTTACAGAAGAGACCTGAGGATACATGATAATCATTGTGCTGCAGATGAGGCCTGGGGAGACATGATCATTGTGTGTGTACAGATGAAACCTGGTTTGACATGATCATCATTGTGGTACAGATGATGCCTTTATAGTCATGATCTTAATTTTGTTATAGATGAGGCCTGGGAGAAACAATCATCATATTGTTACAGATGAAAGCTGGGGAGACATGATAATCAATATGTTACACATATGGGGCATGTAGAGACATGATCATAGTTGTTTTACAGATAAAGCCTTTGAGACATGGCAATCACAGTTTTACAGATGAGGCCTGGAGAGACATGTCAACAATGTGTTATATAATCAACAAAAAGCAGTTGCCTCCAATGGCTGGGGGAGATGCCTGGCAAGAGCCTGGCTTTGATTCCCAGGCTAGACCTTAGGCCTTCTACTGAGATGGCAGAATCACCCAGGGGACCATGTCTTGACACTTG
This sequence comes from Orientallactaga sibirica, assembly GCA_036365145.1. NCBI lineage: Eukaryota > Metazoa > Chordata > Mammalia > Rodentia > Dipodidae > Orientallactaga > Orientallactaga sibirica. The sequence continues at coordinate 19,543 of JAEOAD010000988.1, read as the reverse complement.
ATGCGGGGCAAGTTCTGGTGCAGCCAGAGCCCAGGAGGCCTGCCCTTGCTCCTGTGTTTTCTCAGCTGGGGTCTGCAGAGGCAGAGAGACTCTGGCAGGGCACAGCCACCAGGCTGCCTTGCTCACCACCCACAAGCTGGGATCTTCCTAGGCATGAGCTCCAAAGGGGTGCCTGTGTGGTGGAGGTCCCCACTCGTTGCATGGAGTTGGGAGCACTGGCCCTGGTGAAGATCAGCTGGGCAGCAGCTGAAGCGGGAAGCTGAGCGGGAGCCGGAGCTGGAGTCAAAGCCTGAGGCGACTCTGCTGGCTGGAGTAGGGGCAGAGGCAGAGGCAGAGACGCTGCTGCAGGTGTGGCTGGCATCGTCACTTTCGGGCTTCGTGGTCCGGGTGGCGTGCTCGGCGGTTTCTGAAAACCAGATCTGTATCCGGTCCTCGGGGAGCCCTGTCTTTCGGGCCAGTTCTTCCCTGGCAGCAATGCCAGGGAACCGATTCCTCTGAAAGGCTTCCATCAGAATCCTAGTTTGAGCCAGAGCTATGTGGGTGCGCTGCCTTCTCCCTTCTCCATGGGTGCCTCCTGGTGTCCCTGGCCCAAGCACCCCCTGGGGCAGGCCAGGCTCTTGGGCACAATGGCCTCCACAAAAGTGTGTAGGCTCTGCCTCTTCTGTCGACTTCTTTGGTTCTGAAACCAGGTGTGTATGCAAGGCTCTGGGACTCCAAGTTCTCTGGCCAGCCTTTCCCTCTCGGTGATCCCTGGGTAAGGATTCCAGCGGAAAGCTGCTAGGAGTGCGTCCTTCTGTGCGTGCTGCCAAACCACCCTCCTGCGTCTGGCTTCCCTGGAAGTGCTGCGGCCATCCATGGCGCAAAACCAAGCCCTGAAGGCAATGCCCACAGTGGAGGGCCACAAGGGGCCTGAGCAGAAGAAGCAAGCACCAGGTAAAAGGGTAGCTCCTCAGCTGCTGTGTCAAGCCACTTCTGAAACCCGCAGTCCACACCCAGCCCTTGGCCACAGGGGATGTTAGATGCACACGCCGGGCTCCTCCCCAGCACAGGACAAGCCCTAACAGGTGGGAGCCACTTCCTTCCAACCAGAGTTCCTGGCTCAAGGTAGCTCCCTGCCATTTCGCCCCTGCTCGCTCCACCCCTGGCTCTCGCCTGCTGAGCACTCCTCTCCTCAGCTCAGCGAGACTCCTCAGGTCTAAGGACCCTCCCTCAAAAAATGCCCTTTCTTCTCCGCAAAGGGTCCCACGTCGCACGCCTCCACAGGGCATTGCTCCTCTCCACCTCGCTTCCTCGGCCCTCCCTCAAGACGTGCGAGGTTCCAAGACAGAATCTCTGGTTTCCCACAACAGCTACGTGACTGTGTGTGCAGCAAATGTATCCAATTCAGGAGCAACCCTCCGTGACTAGGTCACCTGTGCCAACAAGAGGGCTCTGGAGCCCACTTTTTCCCCGTCCTTGACGGGGACCACGCATAGAGGGGCGGGAAGTCTGTGGTCCCTGGAGGAAGGGTGAGGGAGTTCGGAGGATGTAGTCAGGGGTGCTGGAGCGCCCTCTGCCCCCACCCCTGAGGTGTGACACACAGAGCCAAAGGAAGAAAGAGAGTTCCCCAAGCCCCCAGGCCCCAAAGAGACACACACACACACACGCACTCGCTCACGCACACATTCACACACTCGTGTGCACGCGCTCCCGCGCTCACATACCTGCTGAGCCGGCTCTTTGCACACAGGGAGGGGAGAGCGTTCCGGGCATATCTCCACCGCCAGGAAGGTGGCAAGGTGGCAGGCGTGTGCTGGAGGTGTGGAAGCCTTGGAGGGTCCATGTGCAGGACCCACGGGGGGATAACGGGTGAGCCTGGAGCAAGCCAGGTCCATCCGCGTAGTTCCCCTGTTCATTCCCAGAACAGGAATCACGGTTGCATCTAGAAGGCTCCCTTCAGAATTCCTTGAAAACAGGCAGCCAGGGAAGTGCAGGCAGCGGTGGATGCCCGGAGGAGGCACCTTTCAGGAGGGTGATCCTCCTGTAAAGGAGAGTCCCTGGCAAACAGGGGTCTCAGGCTGCTGACCCAGGCTCTTGCCCTGCCCCCAGGCAAGGCCCCGCAGCAATTAGGTTGTCCTTTGTTGTCCCTGCCTGGGCACCCTGCTCCCGCTCTGGCCAGGTCCCCAGCCCCCAACATCCCAAGGTCAAGCCTTTCCTTTTGGAGGAAAGCAGCCCGCCGATCGTCTCAGCGCCATATTGGGGAAGCCTCGCACAGGGCCTTTTCAGACCACCTCCATGAGGGCCCCTCCTCCTGAAGCTCCTCCGATCCCAGGTGAAGCTGCATCTTGGAGACTTAGGGGCGCAATCCATAAGGGCCTTGCTAAGTGCTTACTCCAGCAAAAAGCAGACCCTTGGCGGCTGCGTCTTCTGCCTGCCATCCAACACCCTCCGCGTCCACCTATGCTGTTCACGGCCCCAAGACCGCACACCAGGCCCTGAATTGAGAGTACCCTCATTGGCATGCACTCTCTGTTTCTATGGCTGGTTGCTGAATGGTCTGAGTTCAGACCACCCCACGGTGAGCGGGGTGGATGCTGTTGCAATCAGGTACGCATGGCTGGCAGAAATCACCCGACTAAAAGCAGCTTGTGGGGAAAAAAGAGGTTTATTTTGGCTTACAGGCTCAAGGGGAAAGCTCCATGATGGCAGGCAAAACGATGGCATGAGCAGAGGGTGGACGTCACCCTCTGCTCAACATAAGGTGGACAACAGCAACCAGAGAGTGTGCCAAACACTGGCAAGGGCAAGCTGGCTATAATGCCCATTAGCCCACCCCCAACAATACACCGCCTCCAGGAGGCTTTAATTTCCAAATGCCATCAGATGGGAAGACCAGCATTCAGAACACTTAAGTTTATGGGGGACACCAGAATCAAACCACCACAGATGCTTTCCACAAAACGGAGTGTAATGTTCACGCTTGATTGTCCCCCTGGGTGCCGCTGGCTCACACCTCTTTCCCTGTCGTGGTCCTGGAGGACCCAACTGGCTCCCTCCTCAAAGCTCTTGCTGGGTGGTGATGTGGAGCAAGCGACATAAGCTAGTCAAATTGCGAGTAGGGGCTGGAGGAGCTGGGCTGCAGGCTGGCTGAGTGTCAGGTCCCCAGGGGAGCTGCAGAGCATGTCCATCAGGGCCTCAAATTCCTCCTCATCCAGGGGCGGCTGGGGCGTTGGGGGCCCTCCACCTGCTCTTCAGTGGGACCCAGGCCCTCTACTGCCTGTTCCTGAAAGTCAGCCCCAGAAAGGAACAGGTCCAGAAGGCAGAAGTCAATGGGGAGGGCCTTGGCTTGCTTTGGAGGCTCCAGCAGCACTGGCAGTCGCAGGCGCCTCCCACGTCGCTGGGGGCAGGTGGCGTGCCCAGGAGCCTGGCTGTGATTTCCCAGACCAGATCTTGGGCTCTTCTCCCTTGGGCTCTGGCACAAAGGCACCCGGGGACCATGTCTTGACACTTGATGCACAAGGGCAAGTTGTGCTCCAGCCAGAGCCCTGGGAGGCCTGCCCTTGCTCCTGTGTTTTTTCTCAGCTGGGGTCTGCAGAGGCAGAGAGACACTGACGGGCACAGCCGCCAGGCTGCCTTGCTCACCGCCCGCCGCAAACTGGGATCTTCCTAGACATGAGCTCCAAAGGGGTGCCTGTGTGGTGGAGGTCCCCACTCGTTGCATGGAGTTGGGAGCGCTGGCCCTGAGGAAGATCAGCCGGGCAGCAGCTGAAGCGGGAAGCTGAGTGGGAGCCGGAGCTGGAGTCAAAGCCTGAGGCGACTCTGCTGGCTGGCTGGGGCAGAGGCAGAGGCAGAGGCAGAGGCAGCTGCGGGTGTGCGGCTGGCATCGTCACTTTCGGGGCTTCGTGGTCCGGGTGGCGTGCTCGGCGGTTCTGAAACCAGATCTGTATCCGGTCCTCGGGGAGCCCTGTCTTTCAGGCCAGTTCTTCCCTGGCAGAAATGCCAGGGAACCGATTCCTCTGAAAGGCTTCCATCAGAATCCTAGTTTGAGTCAGAGCTATGCGGGTGCGCTGCCTTCTCCCTTCTCCATGGGTGCCTCCTGGTGTCCCTGGCCCAGGCACCCCCTGGGGCGGGCCAGGCTCTTGGGCACAATGGCCTCCGCGAAAGTGTAGGCTCTGCCTCTTCTGTCGACTTCTTTGGTTCTGAAACCAGGTGTGTATGCGAGGCTCTGGGACTCCAAGTTCTCTGGCCAGCCTTTCCCTCTCGGTGATCCCTGGGTAAGGATTCCGGCGGAAAGCTGCTAGGAGTGCGTCCTTCTGTGCGTGCTGCCAAACCACCCTCCTGCGTCTGGCTTCCCTGGAAGTGCTGCGGCCATCCATGGCGCAAAACCAAGCCCTGATGGCAATGCCCACAGTGGAGGGCCACAAGGGGCCTGAGCAGAAGAAGCAAGCGCCGGGTAAAAGGGTAGCTCCTCAGCTGCTGTGTCAAGCCACTTCTGAAACCCGCAGTCCGCACCCAGCCCTTGGCCACAGGGGATGTTAGATGCACACGCCGGCTCCTCCCAGCACAGGACAAGCCCTAAACAGGTGGGAGCCACTTCCTTCCAACCAGAGTTCCTGGCTCAAGGTAGCTCCCTGCCATTTCACCCCTGCTCGCTCCACCCCTGGCCCTGGCCCGCCTGAGCACTCCTCTCCTCAGCTCAGCGAGACTCCTCAGGTCTAAGGACCCTCCCTCAAAAATGCCCTTTCTTCTCCGCAAAGGGTCCCACGTCGCACGCCTCCACAGGGCATTGCTCCTCTCCACCTCGCTTCCTCGGCCCTCCCTCAAGACGTGCGAGGTTCTACGACAGAATCTCTGGTTTCCCACAACAGCTACGTGAGCTGTGTGTGCAGCAAATGTCTCCACTTCAGGAGCAACCCTCCGTGACTAGGTCACCTGTGCCCACAAGAGGGCTCTGGAGCCCACTTCTTCCCCGACCTTGACCGCCACCACGCATAGAGGGGCGGGAAGTCTGTGGTCCCTGGAGGAAGGGTGAGGGAGTTCGGAGGATGTAGTCAGGTGTGCTGGAGCGCCCTCTGCCCCCACCCCTGAGGTGTGACACACAGAGCCAAAGGGAGAAAGAGAGAGCTCCCCAAGCCCCCAGGCCCCAAAGACACACACACACACACACACACACACACACACACACACACACACTCACGCACACATTCACACACTCGTGTGCACGCGCTCCCGCGCTCACATACCTGCTGAGCCGGCTCTTTGCACACAGGGAGGGGAGAGCGTTCCGGGAATATCTCCACCGCCAGGAAGGTGGCAATGTGGCAGGCGTGTGCTGGAGGTGTGGAAGCCTTGGAGGGCCCATGTGCAGGACCCACGGGGGGATAACGGGTGAGCCTGGAGCAAGCCAGGTCCATCCGCGTAGTTCCCCTGTTCATTCCCAGAACAGGAATCACGGTTGCATCTAGAAGGCTCCCTTCAGAATTCCTTGAAAACAGGCAGCCAGGGAAGTGCAGGCAGCGGTGGATGCCCGGAGGAGGCACCTTTCAGGAGGGTGATCCTCCTGTAAAGGAGAGTCCCTGGCAAACAGGGGTCTCAGGCTGCCGACCCAGGCTCTTGCCCTGCCCCCCAGGCAAGGCCCCGCAGCAATTAGGTTGTCCTTTGTTGTCCCTGCCTGGGCACCCCTCTCCCGCTCTGGCCAGGTCCCCAGCCCCCAACATCCCAAGGTCAAGCCTTTCCTTTTGGAGGAAAGCAGCCCGCCGATCGTCTCAGCGCCATATTGGGGAAGCCTCGCACAGGGCCTTTTCAGACCACCTCCATGAGGGCCCCTCCTCCTGAGGCTCCTCCGATCCCAGGTGAAGCTGCATCTTGGAGACTTAGGGGCGCAATCCATAAGGGCCTTGCTAAGTGCTTACTCCAGCAAAAAGCAGACCCTTGGCGGCTGCGTCTTCTGCCTGCCATCCAACACCCTCCGCGTCCACCTATGCTGTTCACGGCCCCAAGACCGCACACCAGGCCCTGAATTGAGAGTACCCTCATTGGCATGCACTCTCTGTTTCTATGGCTGGTTGCCGAATGGTCTGAGTTCAGACCACCCCACGGTGAGCGGGGTGGATGCTGTTGCAATCAGGTACGCATGGCTGGCAGAAATCACCCGACTAAAAGCAGCTTGTGGGGAAAAAAGAGGTTTATTTTGGCTTACAGGCTCAAGGGGAAAGCTCCATGATGGCAGGCAAAACGATGGCATGAGCAGAGGGTGGACGTCACCCTCTGCTCAACATAAGGTGGACAACAGCAACCAGAGAGTGTGCCAAACACTGGCAAGGGCAAGCTGGCTATAATGCCCATTAGCCCACCCCCAACAATACACCGCCTCCAGGAGGCTTTAATTTCCAAATGCCATCAGATGGGAAGACCAGCATTCAGAACACTTAAGTTTATGGGGGACACCAGAATCAAACCACCACAGATGCTTTCCACAAAACGGAGTGTAATGTTCACGCTTGATTGTCCCCCTGGGTGCCGCTGGCTCACCTCTTTCCCTGTCGTGGTCCTGGAGGACCCAACTGGCTCCCTCCTCAAAGCTCTTGCTGGGTGGTGATGTGGAGCGAGCGACATAAGCTAGTCAAATTGCGAGAGTAGGGGCTGGAGGGAGCTGGGCTGCGGGCTGGCTGAGTGTCAGGTCCCCAGGGGAGCTGCAGAGCATGTCCATCAGGGCCTCAAATTCCTCCTCATCCAGGGGCGGCTGGGGCGTTGGGGGGCCCTCCACCTGCTCTTCAGTGGGACCCAGGCCCTCTACTGCCTGTTCCTGAAAGTCAGCCCCAGAAAGGAACGGGTCCAGAAGGCAGAAGTCAATGGGGAGGGCCTTGGCTTGCTTTGGAGGCTCCGCAGCACTGGCAGTCGCAGGCGCCTCCCACGTCGCTGGGGGCAGGTGGCGTGCCCAGGAGCCTGGCTGTGATTTCCCAGACCAGATCTTGGGCTCTTCTCCCTTGGGCTCTGGCACAAAGGCACCCGGGGACCATGTCTTGACACTTGATGCACAAGGGCAAGTTGTGCTCCAGCCAGAGCCCGGGAGGCCTGCCCTTGCTCCTGTGTTTTCTCAGCTGGGGTCTGCAGAGGCAGAGAGACACTGACGGGCACAGCCGCCAGGCTGCCTTGCTCACCACCCCCGCAAACTGGGATCTTCCTAGACATGAGCTCCAAAGGGGTGCCTGTGTGGTGGAGGTCCCCACTCGTTGCATGGAGTTGGGAGCGCTGGCCCTGAGGAAGATCAGCCGGGCAGCAGCTGAAGCGGGAAGCTGAGCGGGAGCCGGAGCTGGAGTCAAAGCCTGAGGCGACTCTGCTGGCTGGAGTAGGGGCAGAGGCAGAGGCAGAGGCAGAGAGAGGCAGGACGCCCACCGGCCCCTGGTGCTGGCTGGCATCGTCACTTTCGGGCTTCGTGGTCCGGGTGGCGTGCTCGGCGGTTCTGAAACCAGATCTGTATCCGGTCCTCGGGGAGCCCTGTCTTTTCTGGTCCTCGGGAGCCAGTTCTTCCCTGGCAGCAATGCCAGGGAACCGATTCCTCTGAAAGGCTTCCATCAGAATCCTAGTTTGAGCCAGAGCTATGCGGGTGCGCTGCCTTCTCCCTTTCTCCATGGGTGCCTCCTGGTGTCCCTGGCCCAGGCACCCCTGGGGCGGGCCAGGCTCTTGGGCACAATGGCCTCCCTCCGAAAGTGTGTAGGCTCTGCCTCTTCTGTCGACTTCTTTGGTTCTGAAACCAGGTGTGTATGCGAGGCTCTGGGACTCCAAGTTCTCTGGCCAGCCTTTCCCTCTCGGTGATCCCTGGGTAAGGATTCCGGCGGAAAGCTGCTAGGAGTGCGTCCTTCTGTGCGTGCTGCCAAACCACCCTCCTGCATCTGGCTTCCCTGGAAGTGCTGTGGCTATCCATGGCGCAAAACCAAGCCCTGACGGCAATGCCCACAGTGGAGGGCCACAAGGGGCCTGAGCAGAAGAAGCAAGCGCCGGGTAAAAGGGTAGCTCCTCAGCTGCTGTGTCAAGCCACTTCTGAAACCCTCAGTCCGCACCCAGCCCTTGGCCACAGGGGATGTTAGATGCACACGCCGGGCTCATCCCCAGCACAGGACGAGCCCTAAACAGGTAGGAGCCTCTTCCTTCCAACCAGAGGTCCTGGCTCAAGGTAGCTCCCTGCCATTTCGCCCCTGCTCGCTCCACCCCTGGCCCTGGCCTGCCTGAGCACTCCTCTCCTCAGCTCAGCGAGACTCCTCAGGTCTAAGGACCCTCCCTCAAAAAATGCCCTTTCTTCTCCGCAAAGGGTCCCACGTCGCACGCCTCCACAGGGCATTGCTCCTCTCCACCTCGCTTCCTCGGCCCTCCCTCAAGACGTGCGAGGTTCTACGACAGAATCTCTGGTTTCCCACAACAGCTACGTGAGCTGTGTGTGCAGCAAATGTCTCCACTTCAGGAGCAACCCTCCGTGACTAGGTCACCTGTGCCCACAAGAGGGCTCTGGAGCCCACTTCTTCCCCGACCTTGACCGCCACCAGGCATAGAGGGGCGGGAAGTCTGTGGTCCCTGGAGGAAGGGTGAGGGAGTTCGGAGGATGTAGTCAGGTGTGCTGGAGCGCCCTCTGCCCCCACCCCTGAGGTGTGACACACAGAGCCAAAGGGAGAAAGAGAGAGCTCCCCAAGCCCCCAGGCCCCAAAGACACACACACACACACACACACACACACACACACACACACACATTCACACACTCGTGTGCACGCGCTCCCGTGCTCACATACCTGCTGAGCCAGCTCTTTGCACACAGGGGGAGGGGAGAGCGTTCCGGGAATATCTCCACCGCCAGGAAGGTGGCAATGTGGCAGGCATGTGCTGGAGGTGTGGAAGCCTTGGAGGGCCCATGTGCAGGACCCACGGGGGGATAACGGGTGAGCCTGGAGCAAGCCAGGTCCATCCGCGTAGTTCCCCTGTTCATTCCCAGAACAGGAATCACGGTTGCATCTACAAGGCTCCCTTCAGAATTCCTTGAAAACAGGCAGCCAGGGAAGTGCAGGCAGCGGTGGATGCCCGGAGGAGGCACCTTTCAGGAGGGTGATCCTCCTGTCAAGGAGAGTCCCTGGCAAACAGGGGTCTCAGGCTGCCGACCCAGGCTCTTGCCCTGCCCCCCAGGCAAGGCCCCGCAGCAATTAGGTTGTCCTTTGTTGTCCCTGCCTGGGCACCCCGCTCCCGCTCTGGCCAGGTCCCCAGCCCCCAACATCCCAAGGTCAAGCCTTTCCTTTTGGAGGAAAGCAGCCCGCCGATCGTCTCAGCGCCATATTGGGGAAGCCTCGCACAGGGCCTTTTCAGACCACCTCCATGAGGGCCCCTCCTCCTGAGGCTCCTCCGATCCCAGGTGAAGCTGCATCTTGGAGACTTAGGGGCGCAATCCATAAGGGCCTTGCTAAGTGCTTACTCCAGCAAAAAGCAGACTCTTGGCGGCTGTGTCTTCTGCCTGCCATCCAACACCCTCCGCGTCCCCCTATGCTGTTCACGGCCCCAAGACCACACACCAGGCCCTGAATTGAGAGTACCCTCATTGGCATGCACTCTCTGTTTCTATGGCTGGTTGCTGAATGGTCTGAGTTCAGACCACCCCACGGTGAGCGGGGTGGATGCTGTTGCAATCAGGTATGCATGGCTGGCAGAAATCACCCGACTAAAAGCAGCTTGTGGGGAAAAAAGAGGTTTATTTTGGCTTACAGGCTCAAGGGGGAAGCTCCATGATGGCAGGCAAAACGATGGCATGAGCAGAGGGTGGACGTCACCCTCTGCTCAACATAAGGTGGACAACAGCAACCAGAGAGTGTGCCAAACACTGGCAAGGGCAAGCTGGCTATAATGCCCATTAGCCCACCCCCAACAATACACCGCCTCCAGGAGGCTTTAATTTCCAAATGCCATCAGATGGGAAGACCAGCATTCAGAACACTTAAGTTTATGGGGGACACCAGAATCAAACCACCACAGATGCTTTCCACAAAACGGAGTGTAATGTTCACGCTTGATTGTCCCCCTGGGTGCCGCTGGCTCGCACCTCTTTCCCTGTCGTGGTCCTGGAGGACCCAACTGGCTCCCTCCTCAAAGCTCTTGCTGGGTGGTGATGTGGAGCGAGCGACATAAGCTAGTCAAATTGCGAGAGTAGGGGCTGGAGGGAGCTGGGCTGCAGGCTGGCTGGCTGTCAGGTCCCCAGGGAGCTGCAGAGCATGTCCATCAGGGCCTCAAATTCCTCCTCATCCAGGGGCGGCTGGGGCGTTGGGGGGCCCTCCACCTGCTCTTCAGTGGGACCCAGGCCCTCTACTGCCTGTTCCTGAAAGTCAGCCCCAGAAAGGAACGGGTCCAGAAGGCAGAAGTCAATGGGGAGGGCCTTGGCTTGCTTTGGAGGCTCCGCAGCACTGGGCAGTCGCAGGTGCCTCCCACGTCGCTGGGGGCAGGTGGCGTGCCCAGGAGCCTGGCTGTGATTTCCCAGACCAGATCTTGGGCTCTTCTCCCTTGGGCTCTGGCACAAAGGCACCCGGGGGACCATGTCTTGACACTTGATGCACAAGGGCAAGTTGTGCTCCAGCCAGAGCCCGGGAGGCCTGCCCTTGCTCCTGTGTTTTCTCAGCTGGGGTCTGCAGAGGCAGAGAGACACTGAGGGGCACAGCCGCCAGGCTGCCTTGCTCACCACCCACCGCAAACTGGGATCTTCCTAGACATGAGCTCCAAAGGGGTGCCTGTGTGGTGGAGGTCCCCACTTGTTGCATGGAGTTGGGAGCGCTGGCCCTGAGGAAGATCAGCCGGGCAGCAGCTGAAGCGGGAAGCTGAGCGGGAGCCGGAGCTGGAGTCAAAGCCTGAGGCGACTCTGCTGGCTGGAGTAGGGGCAGAGGCAGAGGCACAGGCAGAGGCAGAGGCAGAGACGCTGCGGGTGCGGCTGGCATCGTCACTTTCGGGGCTTCGTGGTCCGGGTGGCGTGCTCGGCGGTTCTGAAACCAGATCTGTATCCGGTCCTCAGGGATCCCTGTCTTTCGGGCCAGTTCTTCCCTGGCAGCAATGCCCAGGAACCAATTCCTCTGAAAGGCTTCCATCAGAATCCTAGTTTGAGCCAGAGCTATGCGGGTGCGCTGCCTTCTCCATTCTCCATGGGTGCCTCCTTGTGTTCCTGGCCTAGGCAGCCCCTGGGGCGGTCCTGGCTCTTGGGCACAATGGCCTCCGCGAAAGTGTAGGCTCTGCCTCTTCTGTCGACTTCTTTGGTTCTGAAACCAGGTGTGTATGCGAGGCTCTGGGACTCCAAGTTCTCTGGCCAGCCTTTCCCTCTCGGTGATCCCTGGGTAAGGATTCCGGCAGAAAGCTGCTAGGAGTGCGTCCTTCTGTGCATGCTGCCAAACCACCCTCCTGCGTCTGGCTTCCCTGGAAGTGCTGCGGCCATCCATGGCGCAAAACCAAGCCCTGACGGCAATGCCCACAGTGGAGGGCCACAAGGGGCCTGAGCAGAAGAAGCAAGCGCCGGGTAAAAGGGTAGCTCCTCAGCTGCTGTGTCAAGCCACTTCTGAAACCCGCAGTCCGCACCCAGCCCTTGGCCACAGGGGATGTTAGATGCACACGCCGGGCTCCTCCCCAGCACAGGACAAGCCCTAAACAGGTGGGAGCCACTTCCTTCCAACCAGAGTTCCTGGCTCAAGGTAGCTCCCTGCCATTTCACCCCTGCTCGCTCCACCCCTGGCCCTGGCCCGCCTGAGCACTCCTCTCCTCAGCTCAGTGAGACTCCTCAGGTCTAAGGACCCTCCCTCAAAAAATGCCCTTTCTTCTCCGCAAAGGGTCCCACGTCGCACGCCTCCACAGGGCATTGCTCCTCTCCACCTCGCTTCCTCGGCCCTCCCTCAAGACGTGCGAGGTTCTACGACAGAATCTCTGGTTTCCCACAACAGCTACGTGAGCTGTGTGTGCAGCAAATGTCTCCACTTCAGGAGCAACCCTCCGTGACTAGGTCACCTGTGCCCACAAGAGGGCTCTGGAGCCCACTTCTTCCCTGACCTTGACCGCCACCAGGCATAGAGGGGCGGGAAGTCTGTGGTCCCTGGAGGAAGGGTGAGGGAGTTCGGAGGATGTAGTCAGGTGTGCTGGAGCGCCCTCTGCCCCCACCCCTGAGGTGTGACACACAGAGCCAAAGGGAGAAAGAGAGAGCTCCCCAAGCCCCCAGGCCCCAAAGAGACACACACACACACACGCACTCGCACACGCACACATTCACACACTCGTGTGCACGCGCTCCCCATGCTCTCACATAATTGCTGAGCCGGCTCTTTGCACAGAGGGAGGGGGAGAGCATACGGGGAATATCTCCACCGCCAGGAAGGTGGCAATGTGGCAGGCATGTGCTGGAGGTGTGGAAGCCTTGGAGGGCCCATGTGCAGGACCCACGGGGATAACAGGTGAGCCTGGAGCAAGAACCATCAGCGTAGTTCCCCTGTTCATTCCCAGAACAGAACAGTTGCATCTAGAAGGCTCCCATCAGAATTCCTTGAAAACAGGCAGCCAGGGAAGTGCAGGCAGCGGTGGATGCCCGGAGGAGGCACCTTTCAGGAGGGTGATCCTCCTGTGTAAAGGAGAGTCCCTGGCAAACAGAGGTTTCAGGCCCCCGGCCCAGGCTCCTGCCCTGTCCCTAGGCAAGGCCCCGCATCAATTAGGTCGTCCTCTGGTGTCCCTGCCTGGGCACCCCGCTCCCGCTCTGGCCAGGTCCCCAGCCCCCAACATCCCAAGGTCAAGCCTTTCCTTTTGGAGGAAAGCAGCCCGCCGATCGTCTCAGCGCCATATTAGGGAAACCTCACATAGGGCCTTTTCAACCATCTCCATGAGGGCCCCTCCTCCTAAGGCTCCTCCGATCCCAGATGAAGCTGCATCTTGTAGACTTAGCGGCGCAATCCATAAGGGCCTTGCTAAGTGCTTACTCCAGCAAAAAGCAGACCCTTGGCGGCTGCGTCTTCCGCCTGCCATCCAACACCCTCCGCGTCCACCTATGCTGTTCACGGCCCCAAGACCGCACACCAGGCCCTGAATTGAGAGTACCCTCATTGGCATGCACTCTCTGTTTCTATGGCTGGTTGCCGAATGGTCTGAGTTCAGACCACGCCAGGGTGAGCGGGGTGGATGCTGTTGCAATCAGGTATGCATGGCTGGCAGAAATCACCCGACTAAAAGCAGCTTGTGGGGAAAAAAGAGGTTTATTTTGGCTTACAGGCTCAAGGGGAAAGCTCCATGATGGCAGGCAAAACGATGGCATGAGCAGAGGGTGGACGTCACCCTCTGCTCAACATAAGGTGGACAACAACAACCAGAGAGTGTGCCAAACACTGGCAAGGGCAAGCTGGCTATAATGCCCGTTAGCCCACCCCCAACAATACACCGGCTCCAGGAGGCTTTAATTTCCAAATGCCATCAGATGGGAAGACCAGCATTCAGAACACTTAAGTTTATGGGCGACGCCAAAATCAAACCACCACAGATGCTTTCCACAAAACGGAGTGTAATGTTCACGCTTGATTGTCCCCCTGGGTGCCTCTGGCTCGCACCTCTTTCCCTGTCGTGGTCCTGGAGGACCCAACTGGCTCCCTCCTCAAAGCTCTCGCTGGGTGGTGATTTGGAGCGAGCGACATAAGCTAGTCAAATTGCGAGAGTAGGGGCTGGAGGGAGCTGGGCTGCGGGCTGGCTGGCTGTCAGGTCCCCAGGGGAGCTGCAGAGCATGTCCATCAGGGCCTCAAATTCCTCCTCATCCAGGGGCGGCTGGGGCGTTGGGGGGCCCTCCACCTGCTCTTCAGTGGGACCCAGGCCCTGTACTGCCTGTTCCTGAAAGTCAGCCTCAGAAAGGAACGGTTCCAGAAGGCAGAAGTCAATGGGGAGGGCCTTGGCTTGCTTTGGAGGCTCCGCAGCACTGGCAGTCGCAGGCGCCTCCCACGTCGCTGGGGGCAGGTGGCGTGCCCAGGAGCCTGGCTGTGATTTCCCAGACCAGATCTTGGGCTCTTCTCCCTTGGGCTCTGGCACAAAGGCACCCGGGGGACCATGTCTTGACACTTGATGCACCAGGGCAAGTTGTGCTCCAGCCAGAGCCCGGGAGGCCTGCCCTTGCTCCTGTGTTTTCTCAGCTGGGTTCTGCAGAGGCAGAGAGACACTGACGGGCACAGCCGCCAGGCTGCCTTGCTCACCGCCCGCCGCAAACTGGGATCTTCCTAGACATGAGCTCCAAAGGGGTGCCTGTGTGGTGGAGGTCCCCACTTGTTGCATGGAGTTGGGAGCGCTGGCCCTGAGGAAGATCAGCCGGGCAGCAGCTGAAGCGGGAAGCTGAGCGGGAGCCGGAGCTGGAGTCAAAGCCTGAGGCGACTCTGCTGGCTGGAGTAGGGGCAGAGGCAGAGGCAGAGACGCTGCGGGTGCGGCTGGCATCGTCACTTTCGGGGCTTCGTGGTCCGGGTGGCGTGCTCGGCGGTTCTGAAACCAGATCTGTATCCGGTCCTCGGGGAGCCCTGTCTTTCGGGCCAGTTCTTCCCTGGCAGCAATGCCAGGGAACCGATTCCTCTGAAAGGCTTCCATCAGAGTCCTAGTTTGAGCCAGAGCTATGCGGGTGCGCTGCCTTCTCCCTTCTCCATGGGTGCCTCCTGGTGTCCCTGGCCCAGGCACCCCCTGGGGCGGGCCAGGCTCTTGGGCACAATGGCCTCCGCGAAAGTGTAGGCTCTGCCTCTTCTGTCGACTTCTTTGGTTCTGAAACCAGGTGTGTATGCGAGGCTCTGGGACTCCAAGTTCTCTGGCCAGCCTTTCCCTCTCGGTGATCCCTGGGTAAGGATTCCGGCGGAAAGCTGCTAGGAGTGCGTCCTTCTGTGCATGCTGCCAAACCACCCTCCTGCGTCTGGCTTCCTGGAAGTGCTGCGGCCATCCATGGCGCAAAACCAAGCCCTGACGGCAATGCCCACAGTGGAGGGCCACAAGGGGCCTGAGCAGAAGAAGCAAGCGCCGGGTAAAAGGGTAGCTCCTCAGCTGCTGTGTCAAGCCACTTCTGAAATCCACAGTCTGCACCCAGCCCTTGGCCACAGGGGATGTTAGATGCACACACCCGGGCTCCTCCCAGCACAGGACAAGCCCTAAACAGGTGGGAGCCACTTCCTTCCAACCAGAGTTCCTGGATCAAGGTAGCTCCCTGCCATTTCGCCCCTGCTCGCTCCACCCCTGGCCCTGGCCCACCTGAGCACTCCTCTCCTCAGCTCAGTGAGACTCCTCAGGTCTAAGGACCCTCCCTCAAAAATGCCCTTTCTTCTCCGCAAAGGGTCCCACGTCGCACGCCTCCACAGGGCATTGCTCCTCTCCACCTCGCTTCCTCGGCCCTCCCTCAAGATGTGCGAGGTTCTAGGACAGAATCTCTGGTTTCCCACAACAGCTACGTGAGCTGTGTGTGCAGCGAATGTCTCCACTTCAGGAGCAACCCTCCGTGACTAATTCACCTGTGCCCACAAGAGGGCTCTGGAGCCCACTTCTTGCCTGAACTTCACCGCCACCAGGCATAGAAGGGCGGGACGTCTGTGGTCCCTGGAGGAAGGGTGAGGGAGTTCGGAGGATGTAGTCAGGTGTGCTGGAGCGCCCTCTGCCCCCACCCCTGAGGTGTGACACACAGAGCCAAAGGGAGAAAGAGAGCTCCCCAAGACCCCAGGCCCCAAAGAGACACACACACACGCACTCGAACACGCACACATTCACACACTTGTGTGCACGCGCTCCCGTGCTCACATAATTGCTGAGCCGGCTCTTTGCACGGAGGGAGGGGGGAGCATACGGGGAATATCTCCACCGCCAGGAAGGTGGCAACGTGGCAGGCATGTGCTGGATGTGTGGAAGCCTTGGAGGGCCCATGTGCAGGACCCACGGGGAGATAACAGGTGAGCCTGGAGCAAGAACCGTCAGCGTAGTTCCCCTGTTCGTCCCGAGAACAGTTGCATCTAGAAGGCTCCCATCAGAATTCCTTGAAAACAGGCAGCCAGGGAAGTGCAGGCAGCGGTGGATGCCCGGAGGAGGCACCTTTCAGGAGGGTGATCCTCCTGTAAAGGAGAGGTCCTGGCAAACAGAGGTTTCAGGCCCCCGGCCCAGGCTCCTGCCCTGTCCCTAGGCAAGGCCCCGCATCAATTAGGTCGTCCTCTGGTGTCCCTGCCTGGGCACCCCGCTCCCGCTCTGGCCAGGTCCCCAGCCCCCAACATCCCAAGGTCAAGCCTTTCCTTTTGGAGGAAAGCAGCCTGCCGATCGTCTCAGCGCCATATTAGGGAAACCTCACATAGGGCCTTTTCAACCATCTCCATGAGGGCCCCTCCTCCTAAGGCTCCTCCGATCCCAGATGAAGCTGCATCTTGTAGACTTAGCGGCGCAATCCATAAGGGCCTTGCTAAGTGCTTACTCCAGCAAAAAGCAGACCCTTGGCGGCTGCGTCTTCCGCCTGCCATCCAACACCCTCCGCGTCCACCTATGCTGTTCACGGCCCCAAGACCGCACACCAGGCCCTGAATTGAGAGTACCCTCATTGGCATGCACTCTCTGTTTCTATGGCTGGTTGCCGAATGGTCTGAGTTCAGACCACGCCAGGGTGAGCGGGGTGGATGCTGTTGCAATCAGGTATGCATGGCTGGCAGAAATCACCCGACTAAAAGCAGCTTGTGGGGAAAAAAGAGGTTTATTTTGGCTTACAGGCTCAAGGGGGAAGCTCCATGATGGCAGGCAAAACGATGGCATGAGCAGAGGGTGGACGTCACCCTCTGCTCAACATAAGGTGGACAACAACAACCAGAGAGTGTGCCAAACACTGGCAAGGGCAAGCTGGCTATAATGCCCGTTAGCCCACCCCCAACAATACACCGCCTCCAGGAGGCTTTAATTTCCAAATGCCATCAGATGGGAAGACCAGCATTCAGAACACTTAAGTTTATGGGGGACACCAGAATCAAACCACCACAGATGCTTTCCACAAAACGGAGTGTAATGTTCACGCTTGATTGTCCCCCTGGGTGCCTCTGGCTCGCACCTCTTTCCCTGTCGTGGTCCTGGAGGACCCAACTGGCTCCCTCCTCAAAGCTCTCGCTGGGTGGTGATTTGGAGCGAGCGACATAAGCTAGTCAAATTGCGAGAGTAGGGGCTGGAGGGAGCTGGGCTGCGGGCTGGCTGGCTGTCAGGTCCCCAGGGGAGCTGCAGAGCATGTCCATCAGGGCCTCAAATTCCTCCTCATCCAGGGGCGGCTGGGGCGTTGGGGGGCCCTCCACCTGCTCTTCAGTGGGACCCAGGCCCTGTACTGCCTGTTCCTGAAAGTCAGCCTCAGAAAGGAACGGTTCCAGAAGGCAGAAGTCAATGGGGAGGGCCTTGGCTTGCTTTGGAGGCTCCGCAGCACTGGCAGTCGCAGGCGCCTCCCACGTCGCTGGGGGCAGGTGGCGTGCCCAGGAGCCTGGCTGTGATTTCCCAGACCAGATCTTGGGCTCTTCTCCCTTGGGCTCTGGCACAAAGGCACCCGGGGGACCATGTCTTGACACTTGATGCACCAGGGCAAGTTGTGCTCCAGCCAGAGCCCGGGAGGCCTGCCCTTGCTCCTGTGTTTTCTCAGCTGGGTTCTGCAGAGGCAGAGAGACACTGACGGGCACAGCCGCCAGGCTGCCTTGCTCACCGCCCGCCGCAAACTGGGATCTTCCTAGACATGAGCTCCAAAGGGGTGCCTGTGTGGTGGAGGTCCCCACTTGTTGCATGGAGTTGGGAGCGCTGGCCCTGAGGAAGATCAGCCGGGCAGCAGCTGAAGCGGGAAGCTGAGCGGGAGCCGGAGCTGGAGTCAAAGCCTGAGGCGACTCTGCCGGCAGGAGTAGGGGCAGAGGCAGAGGCAGAGGCAGAGAGGCAGAGACGCTGCGGGTGCGGCTGGCATCGTCACTTTCGGGGCTTCGTGGTCCGGGTGGCGTGCTCGGCGGTTCTGAAACCAGATCTGTATCCGGTCCTCGGGGAGCCCTGTCTTTCGGGCCAGTTCTTCCCTGGCAGCAATGCCAGGGAACCGATTCCTCTGAAAGGCTTCCATCAGAGTCCTACTTTGAGCCAGAGCTATGCGGGTGCGCTGCCTTCTCCCTTCTCCATGGGTACCTCCTGGTGTCCCTGGCCCAGGCACCCCCTGGGGCGGGCCAGGCTCTTGGGCACAATGGCCTCCGCGAAAGTGTAGGCTCTGCCTCTTCTGTCGACTTCTTTGGTTCTGAAACCAGGTGTGTATGCGAGGCTCTGGGACTCCAAGTTCTCTGGCCAGCCTTTCCCTCTCGGTGATCCCTGGGTAAGGATTCCGGCGGAAAGCTGCTAGGAGTGCGTCCTTCTGTGCATGCTGCCAAACCACCCTCCTGCGTCTGGCTTCCCTGGAAGTGCTGCGGCCATCCATGGCGCAAAACCAAGCCCTGACGGCAATGCCCACAGTGGAGGGCCACAAGGGGCCTGAGCAGAAGAAGCAAGCGCCGGGTAAAAGGGTAGCTCCTCAGCTGCTGTGTCAAGCCACTTCTGAAATGCACAGTCTGCACCCAGCCCTTGGCCACAGGGGATGTTAGATGCACACGCCGGGCTCCTCCCCAGCACAGGACAAGCCCTAAACAGGTGGGAGCCACTTCCTTCCAACCAGAGTTCCTGGCTCAAGGTAGCTCCCTGCCATTTCGCCCCTGCTCGCTCCACCCCTGGCCCTGGCCCACCTGAGAACTCCTCTCCTCAGCTCAGTGAGACTCCTCAGGTCTAAGGACCCTCCCTCAAAAAATGCCCTTTCTTCTCCGCAAAGGGTCCCACGTCGCACGCCTCCACAGGGCATTGCTCCTCTCCACCTCGCTTCCTCGACCCTCCCTCAAGACGTGCGAGGTTCTAGGACAGAATCTCTGGTTTCCCACAACAGCTACGTGAGCTGTGTGTGCAGCAAATGTCTCCACTTCAGGTGCAACCCTCCGTGACTAGGTCACCTGTGCCCACAAGAGGGCTCTGGAGCCCACTTCTTGCCTGAACTTCACCGCCACCAGGCATAGAAGGGCGGGACGTCTGTGGTCCCTGGAGGAAGGGTGAGGGAGTTCGGAGGATGTAGTCAGGTGTGCTGGAGCGCCCTCTGCCCCCACCCCTGAGGTGTGACACACAGAGCCAAAGGGAGAAAGAGAGAGCTCCCCAAGACCCCAGGCCCCAAAGAGACACACACACACGCACTCGAACACGCACACATTCACACACTTGTGTGCACGCGCTCCCGTGCTCACATAATTGCTGAGCCGGCTCTTTGCACGGAGGGAGGGGGGAGCATACGGGGAATATCTCCACCGCCAGGAAGGTGGCAACGTGGCAGGCATGTGCTGGATGTGTGGAAGCCTTGGAGGGCCCATGTGCAGGACCCACGGGGAGATAACAGGTGAGCCTGGAGCAAGAACCGTCAGCGTAGTTCCCCTGTTCGTCCCGAGTTGCATCTAGAAGGCTCCCATCAGAATTCCTTGAAAACAGGCAGCCAGGGAAGTGCAGGCAGCGGTGGATGCCCGGAGGAGGCACCTTTC
>JAEOAD010000562.1:95000-121273 GCA_036365145.1 Orientallactaga sibirica | reverse complement strand
GTTGGGGACCCACCCCGATCAACTACATGTTGCTGTCTGCTTGCAATGAAAGCCATGTGTTTGCAGCACCTCCCTCCCTCCTGCTGTGCAGAGCATCAGAGCTTTCCATGAGGGGCTTGATCCTGTAAGCATTCTTATCTCCCCAGACACCTTCTCAAGCCACTGGCTTTCCTAGTGTGATATGTATTTTCTTTGTTTTTACCTTTTATTTACTTATTATTTGACAGAGAAAGAGGGTGGGGGGAGAAAGAGATTGAGAATGAGCACGCAGGGCATACAGCTGCTGCAAACAAACTCCAGATGCATGTGCCCCTTGTGCATCTGGTTTACGTGGAAAACCCATTTTGAAATTTGAGCCACTCACAGCTTTGTTATATCATATCCTGGCCATTTGATAATGTTTGGATTTTTGAGGTAGGGTCTCACTGTAGCCCAGGCTGACCTGGAATTCACTATGTAGTCTCAGAGTGGCCTCAAACTCTTAGCAATCCTCCTCCTTCTGCCTCCCAAGTACTGGGGTTAAAGGCGTGTGCCCCCATGCCCGGTTTTGATAATGTTTTAGTTGTCAGTAACACCTTTTGGAAGGTACCCTGTTGAGGTAGGGTCTCTCTCTAGCCCAGGCTGACCTGGAATTCACTAGGTAGTCTCAGGGTGGTCTCATACGACAGGTATGCACCAGGGTGGTCCATCTGGTGACCAAGTGCTAGGATTAAGGTAGTGTGTCTCAGGGTGGTCTCATACGACAGTGATCTTCCTACATCTGCGTCCCAAGTGCTAGGATTAAAGGCGTTGCCCAACAATGTATTTTTCTTTTTGCCAGCACTACAAGTAAGGAGAAAAGAATTAAAACTTCGTGAATGCCACATTAACTTGGCATATTGCACGATGTAAATGGTGACTTAGTGAATAGAGGTAGTAGTTTATCTTTTTATGTATTTTTTTTCATTTTTCGAGGTAAGGTTTCACTCTAGTCCAGGCTGACCTGGAATTCACTATGTGGTCTCAGGGTGTCCTCAAACTCACAGCGATCCTCCTACCTCTGCCTCCCAAGTGCTGGGATTAAAGGCGTGGGCCACATCAATCCCATCTATTTTTTTTTCTACTATTATTTGAGGCAGGATTTTACTGTGGCCTAGGCTGGCTTTGAGCACATGACAATCCTCTTCTGTCAGCTTGTCCTCCTGCATGCTGGAAGTATAGGTGTTTACAACCGTGTCTGGGCAGTGGTGTGAAGAATGTCCATGAATTTCAGTCACTGTTCCTCCTCTTTATTTGCCCCCCCCAAATTATGCTGAACATTCTGTTTACATCCTGGAGCAAGGAAAATATTTATTTATTTATTTAAATTTTTATTTTATTTATTGGAGTGGGACCCTACCTTGAAAAGCCAAAAATAAATAAAATAAAATAAATTTCATGTATTTACTTATTAGAGAGGGGGAGAATGGGTGCATCAGGGCCTCCAGCCACTACAAACGAACTCCAGTCGCATGTGCCACCTTGTGTATCTGGCATACGTGGTACCTGGAGAATAGAAACAGGGTCCTTAGGCTTCACGGGCATGCGCCTTAACTGCTAAGCCCAGAATATATGTATTAACTGGGTAGGAAATTCCATGCTTTGCCGTCTTTTGTGCCATCATGAGTTGCAAGCGGCTGGGTGCATAGCTGTCTAGAGTGACTACAGAGGCTGTTTCGACCGCCATAGTGATTAGGTGGGTCATGAAAGAAACAAACAAAATAAAGTAAAATAAATGGAAGACATGCTATAAAGGAATGAAGAAACTAGGTCATGGGCTGGAGACCATGGCCTAATGGTTAAAGGCCTTGGCCTGCAAAGCCTAAGGACTCAGTTTGAGTTCCCCCAGATCCACCATAAAGCCACATGTACAAGGAGATCCATGCACCTGGAGGGATTTCTTTCTTTCTTTCTTTCTTTCTTTCTTTCTTTCTTTTTTTTTTTTTGCAATGGCTGGAGACCCTGGCACATTCATTCTCTCTCTTAAATAAATAAATAGGAAACGTTGATTTAAAATAGAACCTAGAAAGCAATTTTTTCCTTTTTCTTTTATTTATTTATTTTTTGTTTATTTCAGGTAGGGACTCACTCTAGTTCAGGCTGACCTGGAATTCACTCTGTATTCTCAGGGTGGCCTCGAACTCAGGGTGATCCTCCTACCTCTGCCTCCCGAGTACTGGGATTAAAGGTGTGCACCACCACGCCCAGCTTCGTTTTCCTTTTTCAAGCGTTTACTGTTCTTGAATGGCAAACTTGCAGGAATAGCACAGGACAGACGACAATTAACACTTTCATGGAGAATTCACTTAGCCGTTAAGGCAGGTCCTTAGGTTTCACAGGCAAGCGCTAACCGCTGAGCCATCTCTCCAGGCCCACATGGTTGTGCTTCTAAGGGTTTATAATAAGACCCTACAGAAATCTACTCTGTAGCAAGTCTTAACTCTTCCAGCTATGTTCAGCTGTATTTCTTCTTTATTTTATTTTATTATTTATTCTTCTTATTCTTATTCCATTATTTGTAATATTTTGGATCTTCATTTTGGTAAGGTTCGGGATTGACCACAACCACACAAAACAACTCTGAGGCAAAGATGAAGGCTTTTATTCAGGAAAAGCATGAGCTGCCAGGGCTGGCTCACGAGAGAGAAGCACAGGCCACATGAGTTCCTCAGGTCATGGGCTTTATAGAGCTTTCTGTTGGGGGAAGGTGAGGAAGGGCAGAGCTGAGGGGAGATCTAAGATAGCCAGGCTGTGACACCAGAACAGTGACCAGGTGAATTACAAAATAAGGGGGCAGGAAACCATGACCTGGGGGCATTGCAGGCAAGGAGGGGGTGATGGCTGGGCATTTTCTTGAGGAATGTGGATAATCCACTTCCTTATGTGTCTGTCGCCATCCTCCTGCCCTTAGTGACTTCATACTAAGACCCGTCAGACCTAACAATTTTGTCAGTAAACCAAATATAATAAAACTGAGGTATTAAACTATGCCCATGCAGCATTTTGATTTTCATTAATTATCATGAATTAAATATCCCAGCATGTGTGCTAAAAATTCACACACAATTAAAAATTAAAAACCTAGCCAGGCATGGTGGTGCATGCCTTTAATCCCAGCACTCGGGAGGCAGAGGTAGGAGGATCACCATGAGTTCAGGCCACCCTGAGACTACATAGTGATTTCCAGGTCAGCCTGGGCTAGAGTGAGACCCTACCTCAAAAAACCAGAAAAATAAAAAAGCTAACACCAAAAACCTAGCAGGACATGGTGGTGCTCACCTTGAATCTCAGCACTTGGGAAGCATAGCTGGGAGGATGGCCGTGCATTCACGGACAACCTGAGAATACATAGTAAATTGTAGGTCAGCCTGGGCTAGAGTGAGACCCTACCTCAAAAAAAAGAAGTGGAGAGATGGCTCAGCAGTTAAGGCGCTGGACTGCAAACCCAAAGGACCGCGGTTTGATTCCCCAGGACCCACATAAGCCAGATGTACAAGAGGACGCATGCATCGGGAGTTCGTTTGCAGTGGATGGAAGCCCTGGTGTGCCCATTCTCCCTCTTTCTTTCTCTCTCTCTCTCTCTCTCTCTCTCACACACACACACACACACACACACACACACACACACACACTCTCCTTTTTCCTTTCTCAAATAAATAAATAAGAATAAAAAATAGTTAAAAAGAAAAATAAAATGAAATAAACCTGCCAGTACCTCATTTCTGCCCCCATCTTCCCATTCACCACCAAATGTGTAGTCATGTTTTGGATACATGTAGGACACTGTCACGTCACTTGGTGTTCTCCATCAGAAAGGATGATGCGGTGTGCATCCCACCCATGTGCCGTCCTAGCTGACTGTGTCTTTTGACATAACGATTTCAAACTTGCCATGGACGGGACATGGGTTGTCCTCTTCCAAGAAGGCCAGTTTGCTAGGCCTTGCTTGCCTCTTACCAAGCACCCATAGAGGTGTCTTGGAATCACAGACATGCTTTGAGGTGCCAAGGGATTTCCCACAGCAGATGCGGGAAGGCTCAGAATCCCGAGCTCAGTGGACATCTGATGATGTGTTTTTTCAGGGACGCCCACAGCACGAGGTGTGTCATGTGGAGACTGTCCCACTCACCCTGTAGGAATGCCCTCCCTCTTGCAAACAGCTTTGTATATATATATATATATATATATATATTTTATATATATATTTTTCAAGGTATATTTATTTTTTGTTTCCCCCTCTAACCCAGGCTAACTTGGATAAAAATGGTGCTATCTAGGGCTGGACAGGTGTCTTAGCAGTTAAGGGGTTGGACTGCAAAGCCAAAGGACACAGGTTTGATGCCCCAGGACCCACATCCTTGTGCCAGCTGCACAAGGGGGTACATGCAGTGGCTGGAGGTCTGGTGTGCTCATTCTTTCTCCTTCTCTTTCCCTCTCTTTCCCTCTTTCTCTATCAAATAAATAATAGTAAAAAAATTTTTTAAAGGGTCGGGATTGGTGGGGCATGCCTTTAATCCCAGCACTTGGAGACAGGTAGGAGGATCACCATGAGTTCAAGGCGACCCTGAGACTACAGAGTGAATTCCAGGTCTGTGCTAAGACATTCGTAATCTCAGAAGTTGTTCCCACTTTTTCTGAAAACACATTGAGAACAAGTCCATCCCAGAACAAAGGGAAGAAAACTCTGTATGTCGTGACCTCAGCCTGGAATGGGCCTGGTAGTTTGGATTTAAAAATAATTTTATTTATTTATTTATTTATTTATTTATTTATTTATTTATTTATTTATTTATTTGACACAGAGAGAGAGAATGGGTATCAGGGCTTACAGCCACCACAAACAAACTCCAGATGCATGCACCCCCTTGTGCATCTGGATTATGTAGGTCCTGGGGAATCAAACCAGGGTCCTTTAGCTTTGCAGGAAATGCCTTAACCACTAAGCCATCTCTTCAGCCCCACCTTTTTGAGGTAGTGTCTTGGTCTAGCCCAGGGAATTGTGTGGAAGAGAAGGGGGAAGAGTCAGAGGGTGTGCAGCAATATGCAGAGGCCTTGACTCCCCCCACTGACAGACTGCTGCTCCCACACTCATACCCCTTAACCCATGGTGAATACCCACCATGCCACAGGGATAGACCCTCCGTGGGATGGTGGCAGGCATAGGGAAATGATGGTGCCAACATAGGATGTGTCCTTACAAAATTTCTACTGAAATCCAATAAAGAAATACTAAATAAGGTGGGCGTGGTGGCGCTCGCTTTGAATCCCAGCACTCGGGAGGCAGAGGTGGGAGGATTGCCATGAGTTTGAGGCCACCCTGAGACTACATAGTAAATTCCAGGTCATCCCCTATCTCGAAAAACCAAAAAATAATATTAAGAAATAAATAAAAATTAAATAAGATTTCCACTGTGACTGGGGTTCAGTCTTTGGATAGGAATGTCGTGGTCCCATGTCAGCATTGACAAATAAACACTGCTGCTCCATGTCAGTGTTGGAGTCCTGCCTCTCTGTCAAGCACCCTGCACAGACATCCCTGTGTGCTTAAGGAAAGTTGATTGATTCTCATCTTCAGTGACAGTGATGATCCAGTAAAGTAAATGAACTCAAATCTCCTCTCACATTTTTTGTTTTATTCATTTATTTATTTATTCCTTACAGACAGAGAGAGGGAAAGAGAGGGGGGGAGTGGGAATGGGTGGGCCAGAGCCTCTAGCTTCTGCATACAAACTCCAGAAGTGTTCGCCACCTTGTGCATGTGGCTTATGTGGAGAATCAAACCAGGGTCCTTAGGCTTTGCAGGCAAATGCCTTAACTGCTAAGCCATCCCTCCAGCCTTTTTTTTTTTTTTTTTGGTTTTTCAAGGTAGAGTCTTGCTCTAGCCCAGGCTGCCCTGGAATTCACTCTGTTCTCAGGCTGGCCTTAAATTCACGGTGATCCTCCCACCTTGGCCTCCTGAGTGCTCGAATTTAAGGTGTGTGCCACCATGCTGGGCCTCCTCTAACAATTTGTTTGTTTGTTTGGAAGCAGGGTCTCTCTCTATTCCAGCTGACTTTGAACTCCTGGTGATCTTCCTCCCTCAGCCTTACATACATCACCTTACATACATTGTCCCAGTTGGGGTGTGTTATTCGTATGGAAACACACCCCACATAGCCCATTCACCTGTATTTCATGCATCCCAGCTACTTCAGGCTTTAAACTTCTTCTTTTTTAAAGATTTATTTATTTATTTATTTATTTATTTATTTATTTATTTATTTTATTTATTTATTTTTACATTTTTGGTTTTTCGAGGTAGGGTCTTACTCTGGACCAGGCTGAACTGGAATTCGCTCTGTAGTCTCAGGGTGGCCTCAAACTCACGGCAATTCTTCTACCTCTGCCTTCCGAGTGCTGGGATTCAAGGCGTGCTCCACCATGTCCGGCATGCTTTAAACGTCCTACTGATGGGGTGAATTTTAAGATATTGTTTCATTTCAAAATAAGATGCAGTCTAGCACCTAATCCCTGATTAAGCAGTGTATTTCCAGCCAATCAATCTGACAACTTATCTGTAAAATGAAGTTTCTCTCACCTAGTGCGAAGGCAAGGTCCAGCTGAAAGCAGATACCAGCAAGATCCAGGGACTCTCAGTGTGAAAACAATAACGAGGTCCCCGGAAAGCACCTGAAGCAGGCTCCCCATCTCTCCCCATTAGGAATACCTGCAACCTTTCCATGTTATCTGTGATCTGATCTGTGCTATGATCAAGAGTGATGATCATAACTAAATCAATGCAGCTGGGAAAACATTTGGTTGAGGGTGGGTGAGGGTCACAACTATAAAAAAAAGTAATAAGCAGGGCTGGAGGGATGTCTTAGCAGTTAAAGTCTTTGCCTGCAAAGTCAAAGGACCCAGTTTTGATTCCCCAGGACCCACGTTAGCCAGCTGCACAAGGGGGCACATGTATCTGGAGTTCGTTTACAGTGGCTGGAGGCCCTGGCAGGCCCATATTCTCATTCTCTCTCTCTCTCTCTCTGCCTCTTTGGGTCTCTCCCTCTTTCTCTGTCAAATGAATAAATAAATAAAAATAAGTGTAAGAAGCATTGCCCTAGATCATAAATGAAGGTAGCCTGTTGTTCTGTGGGTCACACAGACAGTTTGGTAAATGCATCATGCCCCTGGCAATCCCTAGGCCTTAGATGGAAGGGGGAAACTGGCAGCAGGCTTTTGGGGTCCCCCATCTTAGTGAAGTGTTGCCTGGGGAATAATCCATGAAGCACACACTATGTTGTGCCCAAGCCAGCCTTTTCGTGTGAGCTTTTTTTTGGTATTACAATATTGTTTTTGTTGACAACTTCTATACTTACATACAAAAACGCATGATATTTCCCTCCCCCCCCCATCCCCTTTAGATGCCAATCTCCATTGTAACCCCTCCCTCTCCATTAGTCTCTTTTAATTTGATGTCATCATCACCTTTTTCTTCTATTATGAGGGTCTTGCAAAGGAATTGCAAGGCACTGCAAGGTCATCGATATCGAGGCCAATTTCTGTCTGGACAGTTGCATTGTAAGAAGTCATACCCTTCCTTTGGCTCTTCCATTCTATCCGCCCCTCTTCCGCAATGGTCCCTGAGCCTTGGAGGGTGTGACAGATGTTTCAGTGCTGGGCACTCCTCCATCCCTTCTTCTCAGCACTATGTTGCCTTTTGGGTCATCCCAGTGGTCATCGCCATCTGTAAAGAGAAGCTTCTCTAACAAGAAG
This sequence comes from Orientallactaga sibirica, assembly GCA_036365145.1. NCBI lineage: Eukaryota > Metazoa > Chordata > Mammalia > Rodentia > Dipodidae > Orientallactaga > Orientallactaga sibirica. The sequence continues at coordinate 113,506 of JAEOAD010000562.1, read as the reverse complement.
TGAGAGTAGCATTAATATGTGAATATGAACATTAAGTGTGGTGCTTTCAGGGCAGCTTGGTGGGAATAATATATACATTTATTTATTTAGGCGATCCTCCTACCTCTGCCGCCCGAGTGCTGGGATTAAAGGCATGCACCACCACCCCTGGCTAGTGGCTTTTTTCTTTCTTCATCTTTTTTTGTTTGTTTTGAGATAGAGTCTCGATCTAGTCCAGGCTGACCTGGCAGTACTGGAGGAGAACAGGATGCAGCTTTCCTTGGGGACTCTTCCTAGCTGAGGTTTGACAAAGCTTTACTCAAAGCCACTATTGCTGCCTTGGGGGCTCTGAAAAGAAAGGCAGGAGGCTGCCCCACATAGAACTTCCTGTGGGCTGTGTTCTTTATCTAGCTAACCTGTCTGCATACAGTTAGGCTAGTTTGACTAGTAATTGTCTCCCAGGAGAGTGGTGTCTCCTCCCATGCTGATGACCATTTCCCCTGGCCCAAAGCATGTAGGCTAGGACAGACATTAGCCATCAAACAATGCCTGATGCTTGTTTCACCCAGCAGGCTTCTCACCTCCATGGACCTTTGAGCATTCATTCATTTCAGCTCCCGGCTCTAAATAGGACGCTGAATAAGGCCAGAGCTGGGGCAGACAGAGTTCCTTGCTTTCAGGATTTCATGTGGACAAGACTAGGGCAGTTTACACACCTCCTGTTCTGAACAGAGGCCAGGCGTGTGTTGCCAGCAAACTTCTGCTTGGACTTGCTGCCTGCCTCCCTGTTGTGGCTGACTGGAGTCCATGCCAGGCTGATCCCCACCCTGTGGCCCAGCATCCATGGCGTCAGTCTCTTCTACCCCACTACTTAAAAGCAGCAAGTCAGGTGAAAGGGACTCTTAGGGACTTTAAAATATGCAGGGTTTATTCTTATTTATTTATTTATTTGGTTTTTTGAGGTAGGGTCTCTCTGTGGTCCAGGCTGACCTGGAATTCACTATGTAGTCTCAGGGTGGCCTCGAACTCATGGTGATCCTCCTACCTCTGACTCCTACGTGCTGGGATTAAAGGTGTGCACCATCACGTCCTGCCTACAGGGTTTATTCTTCACTGTGCTCACATTGTTATACCACAGACCCTCATGCCTCCTCCCATCTGAACTTATGCTCTCCCTTGCTACCTCCAGTTCAGCTTTCTCAATTTCTACATAAGACAGGTGTGGCGGTTTGAATAGGTGTCCCCAGCATATTCAGTGTTTTCTTAGTTTGTAGTTTGCTTCTGCAGTCACCTGGCTGGAGGCAGTGTCACTGGGCGGATCTCAAGGTGTGGTGGTGGGTTTGGGATTTCAATCTAAAGATATATGCAAAGTGTGCCTAGCTGGAGTTCCTGGGGTGTGTTGTGCTGTGTGGCTTTTGGCTTGTGGGTTTTGCTCTCTGTGTCTGGTCCTGTGAAGGCAGGCCAGCTTCTTTGCCATGATGGAACTTCCCTGGATCTGTAAGCTTCAGTAAATCCCTTCCTCCATAACTGTTCCTGGACTGGAAGTTCATCTCAGCAAACCCAAAGCTGCCTGCTACAACAGGGGTGCAGCAGAATTGATCTTTCTGGGGTGAGAGATCTATTACATCACTTGTCCCATACATCCATACAATTATCATTTGTCAATTGCAAAGGACATTTAAAAAATATATAAAGCCCTAGCGTGGTGGCACACACCTTTATTCCCAGCACTTGGGAGGCAGAGGTAGGAGATCCCCATGAGTTCGAGGCCACCCTGAGACTGCATAGTGAGTTCCAGGTCATCCTGGGCTAGAGTGAGACCCTACCTCGAAAAAAACCAAAAACAAACAAACAAAAAGAGTATATAAAATTCATGAGAACATCTAGGCTGCCTAACAGAAACAGTTTTGTGTGTGCTGTGTGACTCCGTTGTTTAGTTTTTATTGGATCCACTTTGTTTTGGAAGTGCAGCTTCTATTTTGATCTGTAGCCGCAACATATTTTATGATACAATTTACAATACTTTCTCATTCTTTCTTTTTTTCTTTTACTTTGCTTTTTGATGTAGGGTCTCCTTTTAGCCCAGGCTGACCTGGAATTCACTGTGTAGTCTCAGGGTGGCCTCGAACTCAAGGCGATCCTCCTACCTCTGCCTTGCCAGTGCTGGGATTAAAGGTGTGTGCCAGCATGCCCGGCTCATAATTTCTTCCAGCTCAGGGATATGTTGCGTGTAGAGGCTGGGATCCTACCCTGGGGCTGGCCCCTGGTGAAGTTCTGTTCAGGCTATGGAATCCCGGTGAATGAGCTCCTGTCATCATGTGTGTCTATGGTGATCACTCCTTGGGGAAGTTGTTTTCATAGGCTGTATTCTGGGGGAACAAGCTGCTCTTATGGGTGATTGGGGTTCTTTCTAGAGAAGGGTTATCAGATGATTTCGGTGGAAACAAACTGTTCTTGGGGTTGGTCACACACTGGGGTGCCTCCCTGGAGATTTTTTCAGAGAGTAAATTCTGGAAAGAGAACTCTTCATGGGGAGGTCATACACTTGGGTGCATTATTGGAGAAGTGTTTGTCAGGTGGCATTTCCTGGAAGCTTGTGCTTTTCTCCTTGTATTGTGTGCCACCTGTGGTCACAACCTGAAGAGGGAGGGTTCAGATGGCGTACTGAACCCCTGCCGGTCATGCGACTCTATTTCCAAAAGTGCTGAGATGAGCAGCCGTAGGTCCACACTGGGGAAATGGGTTGCAAGTGTGGGGCCCCTTTGGGGGCAGCACAGGGTGGCTGGCATGCTGTGACTTCTTTGTTTAATGCTTGCCATCCTCTGGCAGCTGACATTTATTGGGCATGGTAAGGTCATAAGAGTAGGGTCACTTGCTCTCCTCCTTAAGGGAAGAATGAAGGTGAGAGGATCTTAAGGGGAAATGGCAGCACTCACCTGCATGGGCTTAACTTTCTGGTCATAGATGTCCTCTCAAGACAAGATATGTGATGACAACCTCATTGGGTATTTAAATATATATATATATATATATATATATATATACATACATACATACATACATACATACATACATACATACATTTTATTTATTTTATTTATTAGAAAGAGAGAGGCAGAGATCAAGAATGGGAATGGCAGGGTCTCTAGCCACTGCAAACAAACTCCAGACTCATGTGTCACCATGTGCATCTGGCTTAGGTGGGACCTGGAGAATTGAACGGGGGTCCTTAGGCTTTGCAGGCATACGCTTTAACTGCTGAGCCATCTCTCCAGCCCATCATTGTATATTTTTAAGATATGTTATTTTTATTTATTTATTTGAGAGAGAGAAAGAGGGAGAGAGAGAAACAATGGGTGCACCAGGGCCCCCAGCCACTGCTAGCGAACTCCAGATGCATGCACCACCTTGTGAATCTGGCTTTATGTGGGTCCTGTGGAATCGAACCGAGGTCCTTTTGGCTTTGCAGGCAAGCGGCTTATGCACTAAGCCATCCCTCCAGACCCTTATACCACTTTTTTACTCACAAATACTCCCTAATGCCATGTGGGGTTTACCCCATTATTTACATTGCTATCCCAATGCTGAGGTTTGGGTCTCTGGGGACTGTCTATACGTCAGTGACTTCTACACACTTCTTACCATGACTGAGCCATATGTTCTCCATAATGTAGTCTATTCTGCCTTTGCCTGGGGTCAACAGTTAACAACTAACTAATGACATTGAAAAGTATATGGAAAAGCTGGGTGAGATGAAACAGTTTATTATTATTTGAAATATTTTATTCTAGTTTACTTATTTATTTGACAGAGAAAGTGAAAGAGAAAGAGAGATAATGGGAAGGCCAGGGTCTCCAGACACTGCAAACAAACTCCAGACATATGTGCCACCTTGTGCATCTGGCTTATTTGGATCCTGGGGAATCTAACTTGGGTCTTGCAGGCAAGTGCCTTAACCACTAAGCCATTTCTCCAGCATGGAATATATATTATATACATACATACATATATATGTGTGTGTGTGTATATATACATACGGATACACACAAACACACACACACCCACACACACACCCACACACACACACACACATATATATATAATATTAAATGGTTTTGTTGAGGTAGGGTTTCACTGTAGCTCAGGCTGACCTGGAATTCACTATGTAGTCTCAGGGTGGCCTTGAACTCACTGTTAGCCTCCTAGCCCTGCCTCATGAGTGCTAGGATTAAAGGCCTGTGCCACCACCCCTGGCTGAACTTTTTTTGTTGTTTTTGTTTTTTGGTTTTTCGAGGTAGGGTCTCCCTCTAGACCAGGCTGAGCTGAAATTCACTCTGTAGTCTCAGGGTGGCCTCGAGCTCACGGCGATCCTCCTACCTCTGCCTCCAGAGGGCTGGGATTAAAGGCATGTGCCACCACACCTGGCTTGAAGATTTTTGATATTATATTTATTGAGGGAAGGATACAACCAAGGACAGGCACCCATGTGGCTGGACAGCCCACCGTGAAGGGCCTGAAGAAACTGCATTAAGAGAAGAGGGAAAAGCAAGTGAAAGGAGTTCCTGTCATGTGAGTGCCCAGTGCCTCTCCATCGCCTCGCTACACTAAACAAAAGCCACCCACTTTGGTTGGTGGCTACAGGTGAGAAGGGATAGAAATGACCTTGTAGGAGACGCTGAGGAAATCTAACCCTTGTGGATGGGTGTGTGGCAGGTGTAGGTGTTCTGAAGGTTAAGGTGTTCTGAAGGTTTAGGTTAAAGTGTTCTGAAGTTAAGGCTCCTTAGAGTGAGAATGTGGACGTTGTTAGACAAGCAAATGATGTGGCTCCTGGTTTACTATAATGACTTACTCTCAATAGTGAAGGCACATCCCATACAGGAAACAATATTTCAGTCAGTCAGAGCATAGTACCTGTGCGCTCAAGTTCAAGGCTGATGACAAAGGGCAGAGAAGGCCCCATCTGTACATCTATGCCACTGGGTTTAAGGAAAAAACCTTGGGGGCTTTTATTTTTATTTTTAATTATTTGAGAGAGGGAAAGAGGCAGAGAGATAGAGAAAATGGGCACACCAGTGCTTCCAGCCACTGCAAACAAACTCTAGATGCATGTGTATCGGTCCTGGGGAATCGAACCAGACTCCTTTGCCTTTGCAGGCAAGCGCCTTAAGCACTAAGCCATCTCTTCATTCCAACACTGGGGGCTGCTCTTTTTAAAAAATATTTTTATTTATTTATTTTAGAGAGAAACAAGCACAGAGAGAGGGAGGGAGGGAGGGAGAGGGAGAGAATGGGTGCCCCAAGCCCTCCAGCCACTCCAGATGCATGCATCCCCTTGTGCATCAGACGGGGGGGGCTTTTAAAAATGATTTTAATGCCAGGCTTGATGGCACACACCTTTAATCCCAGCACATGGGAGGCAGAGGTAGGAGGATCACCGTGAGTTCAAGGCAACCCTGAGATTACAAAGTGAATTCCAGGTCAGCCTGATCTAGAGTGAAACGCTACCTCCAAAAAACCAAAAAAAAAATTTTAATGTCAAATGGGGGCTGGGGAGATGGCTTAGCAGTTAAGACACATGCCTATGAAGCCTAAGGACCCCGGTTCGATTCTCCAGTCCCATGTAAGCCAGATGCACATGGTGCCACATGTGTCTTGAGTTCATTTGCAGTGGCTCAAGACCCTGGCATGCCCATTCTCACTCTCTCTCTTTATCCCTCTCTCTGTCTTTAATAAATAAATAAAAGAATTGAAAGATAAATAAAAAACGTCAAATGGTCCTGAGTGGAGGAAATTGTTTTACATTGATGGATATTAGGAAGCAGGAATCCTTGGGCTGCTTAAGAGTTTTCTCAAAGGCCTGCTTGGTTTCTGACATTGTCACGGTGCCCAAGTTAGGGTGAATGCTTGATTGACCCCTTCCGAGATCTATTCCAGTACGATAAACTAAATTGCCTTGTCTTAGTAACATATCAGATGGCTAATGCCAAAATGTGACTTACATTGAAAATGTCACTGGCAGTGGGAACACATCTCAGTGTCCCCAGCTTTGCTGTCTGGAGGCCTTCCACTCAGATGCAGCCGGGATTCTTAATACAACTGAATGGAATTAGTGAGTCTGCGTTAGGAGAATGGAAAGATGATTGAGGAGACTCAGGTGGGGGCCTCAGGAGAAGAACGCCCATATTCTTCTTCACAGCAGTTGTCAGTGATGGGGGCTTTTGGAGTTACTTGATTGAAGGAGGTGAGCTACTCACTTCCTTATATAAAGATTTTATGGGCCGGGCATGGTGGTGCACACGTTTAATCCCAGCACTGGGGAGGCACAGGTAGGAGGATCACCTTGAGTTCCAGGCCACCCTGAGACTCCATACTGAATTCCAGGTCTGCCTAAGCTGACCTCGAAAAAAAAAAAAAAAAAAAAAAAAAAAAAAAAAGATTTCAAAATGGAACCTTAGGGTCATTTATAGGGATACTGCACAGACTTACATATAAGGAAACAGTTAACTGAAGCAAAAGTAGATAACAATTTTTAAAAAATTAAAAATTTTTTACTTATTTATTTGAGAAAGAGGCAGTAAGACAGAATGGGTGTGACAGGGCCTCCAGCCACTACAAATAGACCCCAGAGGCAATTGCCACCATGTGCATCTGGTTCTATGTGGTTACTGGGGAATGGAACCTGGGTCCTTAGGCTTTGCAGGCAAGTGCCTTAAATGCTAAGCTATCTCTCCAGCCAATATTTTACTTAATTATTAGAGGGAAAGAGAGAGAATGGGCCAACCAGGGCCTCTAGCCACTACAAACAAACTCCAGATGGATTCGCCACCATGTGCATCTGGTTTACATGGGGCCTGGAAAATCAAACCAGGGTCCTTAGTCTTCACAGGAAGGCACCTTAACCGCTAAGCAATCCCTCTAGCCCCCAATAACTTTTTAAAAAAATTAATGTTGGGCTGAAAGGATGCCTTAGTGGTTAAGGCGCCTGCCTGCAAAGCCCAAGAACCCAGTTCCAATCTCCAGGTCTCACGTTTATCCAGATGCAAAGTGTCGCAAGGGCGCAATGCCGCACTAGCTCACAAGGGGGTGTACACATCTGGATTTCGTTCGCAGCAGCTGAGAGTGCTGGTTTGCCCATTCTCTGTCTCCTTCTCCCTCTCTGTCACTCTCTGTGTATCTCTCCAAAAATAAAATAATTTTTTTTAAAAATTAAAAAAAATTAAAGTTAGTTTGCTATACATAGGTCACAAAGACATTCAAGAATGAGGTAGGGCTGGGCGTGGTGGCACACGCCTTGAATCCCAGCTCTCAGGAGGCCGTGGTGGGAGGATCACTGGGAGTTCAAGTCAGCCTAAGACTGCATAGTGTATAAGGAATTCCAGGTCACCCTGGGCTAGAGGAGACCCTACCAGGAAGAAAACAAAAAACAAATGTGGTAGGGAGGGTGTTTTCCTCCAGATATAACTTGATGCCAGTAGAGCATGCCTTCTCCTAGTAGGCCTGTCAAAGTAATCAAGCAGAGGGCGGGAGGGATGGTTTAGCAGTTAAGGTGCTTACCTGCAAAGCCTAAGGACCCAGGTTCGATTCCCCAGGACCCATGTTAGCCAGATGCACAAGGGAAAGCATGCATCTGGAGTTGGTTTGCTGTGTCTGGAGGCCCTGGTGCACCTATTTCCTCTCTCCCTGTTTCTCTGTTAAATAAATAAATAGAGATTTAAAAAAACTAATCGAAGCCAGGCGTGGTGTGCACACCTTTAATCCCAGCACAAGGGAGGCAGAGGTAGGAGGATTACTGTGAGTTCAAGGCCACACTGAGACTACATACTGAGTTCCAGGTCAGATTGAACTAGAGTGAAACCCTATCTCCATACACCAAAAAAAAAAAAAAAAAAAAAGTAATGCAGCAGAGCCATGCAGTGATAGATAACCAGGTCTATGGAATTGGTAATGGAGCTATTATTGACACTGCTTGTAAAAGAAGGGGGGGGTCACAGGCCCCTTCCTGGAATTTTAGCCATTCCTCCTTCCGGCCTGCCTGGGCTGCTAAGTAGAGGGTGTGTTCCAGTCTTCCTATCATCCCTTATAGTAATACAACTGTTTTGGGGTCACTCCTATAAAACACACCCCACTTGTGCTCTGCAAGTCAACCCGGTAAACTGACTGGTTCACCTGCTTGGACTTTGGTGGAATTGTGAGCAGTGACAGCGCTAAGATATGGCTTCACACTGTCACTCTCAGCAGGGTTAGTAGTTCCACTCTATTCTAGGGGCCTCAACTCGGGATAAAACCCAGGATTAGTGGCTTCCTCCCAGTGATTGTGTATGAGTAATTGAAAGGTAAACACAAGTCTGAGAATTCACAGTGTTGATATGTGTGTGCATATTGTCAATGTTCTGTGTGTGTACCCATCTGAGTGTGGGAATAGAATGAGGAAGCTGTTTGTATCTGATGAGTGCTTTTGCACCTATGAATTTGTGGCATCCCCAGATTGTCTTGGGAATTTAAAGAAGTGAACTTCACAGGTCATAAGGTGAGGGTTAGAGAGACTTTATTTGATTATGGGAAGGAACGTGGAGGAAGTATGGAGAGCTCCTGTCATATGGAAGGTTTAGGGGGTAAAACCTGTCCCGTGACCCAAATTGGGGTCACTGATGGATTTGGAATGGGGGCTGAGCTCACCTGCCATGATGCCAAGTTTTGGGGCTGAGTCCCCACAATGCCACTACAAATTTAAGCCTTCCTGGACTTGAAATTCTAGGAAAGGGGTACAGGGAGGGCCTCAGGATGTTCATGATCTGGAGATCTCCTGTAGGCAAGAGCTAAGCAGACTTCTCTGGTCTGTAGTAACATGGGGACTGCTAGTGCAGGGTTGAGCACATTCTTGCTTTTCACTTTTGGGGACTCATTCATCCTAAACTGCCTCAGTAGTCCTAAAAGGTTTATTTATTTTACATAAACATGAATTTGCTTAATTTTCTAACTGGTGTTAGAAGGGGCAAGGGCATGTTTGAATATTGTTCTCCCTTCATGTCTCTTCCCATCCCTTAATTATTTTTGTTTTGTTGTGTGTTGCTTGGTTTTGAGTTAGGGTCTTATTCTAGCCCAGGCTGACCTGGCACTCACTCTGTAGTACCAGGATGGTCTCAAACTCACTGTCATCCTCCTACCTCTGCCCTCCCTATTGCTGGGCTTAAAGGTGTGCACCACCATATCCTGGCCCCTTAATTACTTTTTTTGAGGCAGAGAGAGAGAGAGAGAGAGAGAGAGAGAGAGAGAAAGACAATAGGCGTGCCAGCCAGGTATGGTGGCACACACCTTTAATCCCAGCACTCACGAAGCAGAGGTAGGAGGATCGTCATGTGTTTGAGGCCACCCTAAGATGACAGTGAATTCCAGGTCAGCCTGAGCTAGAGTGAGGCCCTACCTTGAAAAACCAGAGAGAGAGAGAGAGAGAGAGAGAGAGAGAGAGAGAGAGAGGGCAGGCCAGCAGCCTCTCAGATGCTGTGAATTAACTCCATATGTGTGCACCCCCTTGTGGACAAGTGTGGCATTGCATCCTTGAATCACTTTACGTCTGGCTAAACGTGGGACCTGCATAATCAAACAGGTGTTCTTAGGCTTAGCAGGCAGATGCCTTAACCACCAAGCCATCTCTCCAGCCCCCCTTCAGTTATTCTTAAAGGGAGTATTATGGGAATTAGCTTGCCATAGCAGGAAGAATGAATATTGGGGACCCACCCCGATCAACTACATGTTGCTGTCTGCTTGCAATGAAAGCCATGTGTTTGCAGCACCTTTCTCCCTCCTGCTGTGCAGAGCATCAGAGCTTTCCCTGAGAGGCTTGATCCTGTAAGCATTCATATATCCCCAGACACCTTCTCAAGCCACTGGCTTTCCTAATGTGATATGCATTTTCTTTGTTTTTTTCCTTTTATTTACTTATTATTTGACAGAGAAAGAGGGTGGGGGGAGAGATTGAGAATGAGCACGCAGGGCATACAGCTGCTGCACACAAAAGCCAGATGCATGTGCCCCCTTGTGCATCTGCCTTATGAGTGAAACCCTGTTTTGACATTTGAGCCACTCCCATCTATCCTATATCATATCCTGGCCATTTGCTAATGTTTGGTTTTTTGAGGTATGGTGTCACTGTAGCCCAGGCTGACCTTGAATTCACTCTGTAGTTTCAGGGTGGCTTCAAACTCTTAGCGATCCTCCTACCTTTGCCTTCCAAATGTTGGGATTAAAAGCGTGCACCACCATGCCCAGCTTTGATAATGTTTTAATTGTCAGTCAGTAACAGCTTTTGGCAGGTTCAGATATAAAAGTAAATATATATATCATATATGTATATATATATATATATATATATATATATTATATATATATATATATATATATATATATATTATATATATATATATATATATATGTTGGGGTCACCCCTAGGGCAGGGTTTCTGCTGAGTTGGGGGTGAGAAGTGTAGAGTCATGACACAGATTCTGAGAGTTGGGTGAAAGCAGGCAGAGGGCAAGCTGCAGTAAACTCATTTACTCAAAAAAGTGTAGGGGGTTTTAAAGGGGCTTGCCTGGCCAATCCTTGTATGGGTTGGTCCCCTTTTTGTGACCAAAGACAGCCTGTCGCCAGACAGATCATCTCATAGCATGGGACTGTAGCTGTTGTCTTGCCAGGCCTTCACAGGACGCCATGTTCACAGAAGCCTCTTCCTGGTTTTTTTCTGCCATGCAGTCTGGCTAGGGCCAGACCTGCATTGGGCCATACATATCCTCCTTTTTATTTTTATTTTTGGCAACCCTGGGAGGCATGGTTATTTGCCAAGCCATTGTTGACCTCAGGCCCCAAGGGATCATCACATGTGACGGTGTCTGTTTTAGGTTGCCCCATCTCATGGCTTCTTACCCGTCATTGACTACCTGCCATCCTTGTGAGAAAAACCCAAGGGGTGTGGCCTGGTTTCTTTTACCATGAAGTCTGGCTAGGGTCCGACCTGCATTGTGCCATGCATATCCTCCTTTTTGTTTTATTATTGGCGACCCTGGGAGGCATGGTTCTTTGCCAAGCCATTGTTGACTCCAGGCCCCAAGGGATCATCACATGCGACGGTGCCTGTCTTAGGTTGCCCCATCTCATAGAGTCTTACCTGTCATTGGCTAACCACCAGCCGAGGGAGAAAACTCGACGGGTGTGGCCTGGTATAATTTTTGCATGCCATTGTTGAACCCATGCCCCAAGGGATCATCACATGCGACTGTGCCTGTCTTAGGTTGCCCCATCTTATGGAGTCTTACCTGTCATTGGCTAACTGCCACCATAGTGAGAAAACCCAACGGGTGTGGCCTGGTTTCTTTTGCCATGCGGTCTGGATAGGGCCAGACCTGCATTGTCTGAAAACCTGAGGGGTGTGGCTGTCACCTAGGAAGCATGGGAGGGCCAAGTGGTGGTGGCTTTATGGCGTGCGAGCGGTCCCAGCAAGCGAGAATTAACTATAGAACCTGAAAAAGACTGGGGTAGGACAGGTTGTTGGGTGACTGTCGTGAGCTCACTCTCGCATCATAATTAGTAGCATTGACTGTCCTTAATGGTAGCAGATCGATGTAATCAAAGGAGTTGGAAAGGAATTTATGGCTGGTTGGAGGGTAGCATTACCATAAGAGGCATTAATAAGCAAAAGAGGCAAAAGTGTGGCTAAGGAGAAGTGCATGCTTGAAGGGGGAGGAATACAGCGAAACAGAGTGGCTAAAAAAAACTAAGAAAAGTGTGGGAATCTAGGCCCACTGCACCAAACAAGTATGGCCTAAGAAGAATTGTCCAAAAATGGTTTCTGGGAAGTGGTAGTAGGTAGAAAAGGAGATAAAAGGAGAAAGGGGGGAATAAGTTTAAAGTCCTGTATCTGGCCTGAGGGGTTTGGCATCATCCTCTTCATCAAGGTCGATCCCTGAGTCAGTGGCTGTACGGATGTTTCTGGCAGGGATCCAGATCGTGATATGTTCAGTTTCTGGAAAGACACAAGCATACCCTTGGCCCTGTGTTAAAAGAGGGTGGGGTCCCTTCCAGATATTAGTAAGAGGATCCTTCCAGCGGACTAAGGGTAAGGGCATTGTGGTTGGTTGGGATCTCCAATGTTTGTAGGCTGGGGAGGATCCTGCCTCGTCAAAGTGAGAAAATTGAGGGTAAAGAGAGCTCCCACTAGGGCCAAGGGGGGGGTCCTTGGGCAACATAGTGGACTTTTGTTTTATAATTAGTTCCTTTAGGGTCCGGTTAGTTCTCTCCACAATGGCTTGTCCTTCTGGGTTGTAGGGGATCCCAAAGGAGTGGTTTTTAAAAATTTTTTTATTGACAACTTCTATACTTACATACAAAAAATGCACGATATTTCCCTCCCCTGCCCCCATACCCCTTTAGAACTCCATTCTGCATCATATCCCCTCCCTCTCTCCATTACTCTTTCTTTTAACTTTATGTCACCATCTTTTTCTTCTATTATGAGGATCTTGCGAAGGTATTTCAAGGCACGGCAAGGTCATGGATATTGAGGCCAATTTCCTTCTGGACAGTTGCATTGTAAGGATTCGTACGCTTCCTTTGGCTCTTCCATTCTATCCACCCATTCTTTGGCACTGGGCCCTGAGCCTTAGAGGGTGTGACAGAGATGTTTCAGTGCTGGGCACTCCTCCATCCCTTCTTCTCAGCACTAGGTTGCCTTTTGGGTCATCCCAGTGGTCATCGCCATCTGTAAAGAGAAGCTTCTCTAACCAGAAGTGAGAGTAGCATTAATATGTGAATATGAACATTAAGTATAGTGCTTTCTGGGCAGCTTGGTGGGAATAATATATACATTTAGCCAGACAAGAGCCGGCTTGATACCCCTAAGTCTCATGACCTCCCCTGCCATAGACTTTTACTTAGGTTTTTCAGTACCAGGTATGTATTCCCTCCCGTAGAGAGGGCCTTCAGTCCAATTGTGGAGCAGTTGGTTACCCCAAGAGCAGACATGCCACTATTGCACCCATTCAGTCATCGGGCCTGTATGGCCAAACTTGAATATTCAGTGTCCACTGTTTTCACTGCTGATAAATTCTGTGTCCCATACGGCTGCAGGCAGTGCAGCTTTTTCCAGCTTTCTGTTGGCTGGTCTACAGGGAGAATGTTTTCTGCTCAGCACCAGCTTGCTTTCTCAGTGACCTTGCCTCTCAGGCAAGAGATGTCTTCAGCAATAGGGTCTTACTATCTGTTTCTCAAGGGAAACCAAGGGCTTTGGCAATAGCCTTTAATGTTTTGGAGGCTTCCAGAACCTCTTTGGCCAACAACTCACTGCAAGGTATCCAATCCCAGGCACTGAAAATTTTCTAGTAACAGCCTACAGCTTCTAGATGTGCCAATATTCAAAAAAGTAGGTTTACATAAGTCTTATTCACAATATCTTGAATTTTGATTGACCCTCCCCCTGCCCTTCTTTAACACATTCTCTTCCCATGGCCTCACTTAGGCCATTCCCCTCCCTGTAATCAGTTCTTCTGCTTACATATGTACAATACCATACACTTAAGTCCTTCCCTTCCCTCCCTCCATTATAGCCTTTTACCAGTTTACTGGTTTCTGGAACCGATTTTTGGTTTCAGTTCACACAAAATCTATACATTTGTAGCTAGGATCCACATGTGAGAGAGAACATGTGACGTTTGGCTTTCTGAGCCTGGGTTACCTCACTTAGTATAATCCTTTCCAGATCTATCCATTTCCCTGGCAAATTTCATAATTTCATTTTTCTTTACTGCTGAATGGAACTCCATTGTGTAAATTTACCTCATCTTTATTATCCATTCATCTGTGGAGGGACATATAGGCTGGTTCCATTTCCTAGCTATTGTGAATAGAGCAACAATGAACATGGTTGTGCAAGTATCTCTAAGGTAGTGAGAAGAGTCCTTTGGATATATGGTAAATCTATTTTTAGCTGCCTCAAGAACCTCCACACTGATTTCCACAATGGCTGGATCACATTACATTCCCACCAACAGTGTAGAAGTGTTCCTCTTTTTCCGCATCCATGCCAACATTTACTGTCATTTGTTTTCTTGATGGTAGCCATTCTGACAGGAGTGAAATGGGATCTCAAAGTGGTTTTAATTTTCATTTCCCTGATGGCTAAGGATGTGGAACACTTTTTTTTAGATGTTTATATACCAACTGTATTTCATCTTCTGAGAATTCTCTATTTAGTTCCATAGCCCATTTTTTTACTTGGCTGTTTGAATTCTTATAATTCTGTTTTTTAAGTTCTTTGTATATTCTGGATATTAATCCTCTGTCAGATGTACAACTGGCAAAAATTTTCTCCCATTCTGTAGGTTGTCTCTTTGCTCTACTCACAGTGTCATTTGTTGTACAAAACCTTTGTAATTTCATGAGGTCCCAATGGTTGATTAGTGGTTTTATTCCCTGAGCAATTGGGGTTATATTCAGAAAGTCCTTGCCTATGCCAATATGTTGAAGGGTTTCCCCTACCTTTTCCTCTAGCAGTTTCAGAGCTTCAGATCTGATATTAAGGTCCCTGATTCATATGGACTTGACTTTTGTGTATGGAGAGAGACAAGGATATATTTTTATCCTTTTACATACAGATGTCCAGTTTTCCCAGCACCACTTGTTAAAGAGGCTATCTTTTCTCCAATGAATATTTTTGGCATTTTTGTCAAAAATCAGTTGGCTGTAGCTACCTGGATCAATATTTGGGTCTTCTGTTCTGTTCCATTGATCTACCTGTCTGTACTTGTGCCAGTACCATGCTGTTTTTGTTAGTATGACTTTGAAATATAACTTAAAATTGGGTATGGTAATACTACCAGCCTGATTTTTGTGGTGAAAAATTGTTTTGGCTATTCGAGGTTTTTTGTGTTTCCAGATGAATTTTAGGATTGTTTTTTCTATTTCTGTGAAGAATGCTATTGGGATTTTAATGGGGATCACATTGAATGTGTAGATTGCTTTTGGTAAGATTGACATCTTCACAATATTGATTCTTCCAATCCAGGAGCATGGGATGTCTTTCCATTGCCTTGTGTCTTCTGCAATTTGTCGCTCGAGTTTTTAAAGTTCTCATTGTAGAGATCCTTCACTTACCTTGGAATAAACTTAACCAAGGATTTTTTTGAGGCAATTGTGAATGGGAGAGATCCCTGATTTCATCCTCTGCACGGTTTTTGTTAGTGTATAGAAAAGCTACTGATTTCTTTGTGTTTATTTTGTATCCTACTACATTGCTAAAAGAGTTTATCTGCTCTAACAGTTTGCTGGTAGAGTCTTTAGGGTCTGTTATATATAGAATCATATCATCTGCAAATAATGATAATTTGATCTCTTCCCTTCCAATTTGTATCCGTTTTATGAGTGTCTCTTGCCTTATTGCTATGGCTAAGACTTCCAGTACTATATTAAATAGAAGTGGGGAAAGTGGACACCCTTGTCTTTTTCCTGAATTTAGAGGAAAAGCTTCAAGTTTTTTCCCAGTTAGTATTATGTTGGCTGTAGGTTTGTCATAAATAGCTTTTATTATGTTGAGATAAGTTCCTTCTATTCCCAGTTTCTGTAATACTTTCACCATGAAGGGGTGTTGTATTTTGTCAAATGCTTTTTCTGCATCTATTGAGATGGCCATGTGATTTTTGTCCTTCAGACCATTATATGGTGTATTACATTTATGGATTTGCATATGTTGAACCATCCCTGCATCTCTGGGATAAAGCTTACTTGGCCAGGGTGAATAATCTTTCTGATATATTCTTGTATTCTGTTTGCTAGTATATCGTTGAGAATTTTTGCATCTATGTTCACGAGGGAGATTGGTCTGTAATTTTATATTTTTTTTTATCTGTCTTTGTCTGGTTTGGGTATCAGGGTGATGCTGTCTTGGTGATTTCTGCCAGCAATGCGAACCTGACTGCAACAGTAAAGTATGGTACCAAGAGGACTGGGATTGCTGCTCAACACCTGACTGTGGCTTTGGCCTTTTCAAAGCTGATTTTCAAGTTCAAGAACCATGGACTGTGAGGTTTGGCTTATGAGGGTGAGAATTCTTTACTTGGACTGGGCTAGAGTTTGTGTGACAAGTTTGCTGTTATGCCCATGTCCTGAGAAGTTGTCAGGGTTGCTTTGCGTAGAAATGAACTGGTGTCTTCAGAAGGATATTCCAGCACAGAAAAAATGAAATCTTTGGGTGAACTCTACCGTTCAGCTGCAGTTGAGAGATTACAACCTTTTCTATGATTTTTCATAGCTTCCAAAACTGGGGCAACAGGAAGAATGCAGACTCTTTTGAAGGGGCCTGAATGCTGAAGGAGTGTCCTGTTCTTCAAAGTCTGATTTATTCCCCTGGATTAACAAATTGGCACCCTACCTGGTATTATGGAGTATAACAAATGCAGGAAAGAGAGGGTCATTGAGTTTCTACTTTTAGGTCTTGTGTTTTGGAAATGGCCATGGGCAGTGTGAAATAGGTTTGCTGGATGCCTGCATGGAGATCCCATGGGGCCATGAGGATGGACCGTGGGTTGCAGTGGATCCCCCAGTGGAGATGCCAGGACCAAAAAGTGAGATGGCTGCCAAGGAGAGCTGCCAGCCCTGGATGAAGTTTTCCAGGACTGTGAGTAGCCTAGCTGGAGGGGCTCTCATCAGAACTCCAGAAACTTGTTGCTGCTCAGAAGTATCGGACTTGGAGATTTGTCACTGACTAGTTGTTGGATTGGAATTACAGAGTTTGACGTTTCCCCTGGTTGTTTAAAATCTTGTATTGGTTAAGTATTTCTTTGTTTTTGCAATGCCATCCTTTGCAGTGTGAATGTTTTATTCTGTGCCATTATGGGTTTTTGGGGATATTTTTTTGGTATTATGGCTCAGTTAAAAGACCTTGGATTATGGGGATGTATGAACATCATTGGAATTGATAAAAACTATGGGGACTTTTAAATTTGCATGAATGCATTGCATTTTACATCATGTACAGTTATCAGTTTATGCCAAAGGTCACAATGTGGTGGTTTGATTCAGGTGTCCCATTTGCATAAGTTTTTGGAATCTAACCCATCCCAGCTGATGGCAAGACCGGGGAATTAACACCTCCTGGAGGCAGAGGTGTTTGGGCGGCTTATAAACTAATAAAATACTGAATATATTGCCATGTTTTCAAACTCTCCACCTGCATCTCTGGGATTAAGTTGACTTGAGGGTGATGTAATCTTCTGATATATTCTTGTATTCTGTTTGCTGCCATCATTGAGCTTTTTGCATCTATGTTCCTGTAGATTGGTCTGTAATTTTCTTTTTTGATCTGTCTTTGTCTGGTTTTAGTATCAGGGTGATTTCTGTCTTCATAGAAGGATTTCAAACAGTAGAATTCCTTCCTTTTCTATTTTATGGAAAGTTTGAAAAGCATTGGTGTTAGTTCTTCCAGGAATGTCTGGTAAAACTCAGCAGTGAATCCATCTCGGCCTGGGCTTTTTTAGTTGGGAGAATTTTTATAACTGCTTGGATCTCTGTAGTTGTTATAGGTCTACTTAAATGGTTTATCTCATCTTCATTTAAATTTAGTAGGTCATATGAATCAAGGAAATCATCCATTTCTTCCAGGTTTTCAAACTTAGAGGCATATACTTAAAGTATGTCCGTATGATTTTCTGAATTTCTTTGATATCTGTTGTGATGTTGCCTTTTTCATCTCTAATTTTATCAACTTTTGTCTCTTCTCTCTTTCTTTTGGTCAGATTTGCTAACGTTTTATCAATCTTGTTTATCCTTTCATAGAACCAAGTCTTTGTTTCATTGATTTTTGATTTTTTTTTTTTTTTTTGGTTTCCATTTCGTTAATTTCTGCCCTAACCTTTATTATTTCTTCCCGTCTACTGATTTTTGGTTTGCCTTGTTCTTCTTTTTCAAGGCCTTAAGGTGAAGCATTAAATTGTTTAGTTGTGAACTCTCTAATTTCTCAATATAGGCACTTAGAGCTATAAATTTCCTTTGTAGGACTGCCTTTATTTTGTCCCAAAGGTTTTGGTATGTTGTATTCTCATCATTATTTGATTCTATGAATTTCTTGATTTCCTTTTAATTTCTTCAATGACCCATACATCGTTCAATAAATACTGTTTAGTTTCCATGAATTTCTGTATGCTCTGTAGTTGTTCTTGTTGCTGACTTGCAGTTTAATCCCATTGTGTTCAAATAGCATACAAGGGAATTATTTCAATTTTCCTCTATTTGTTAAGATTTGATTTGTGTCCTATTATATGACCTATTTTAGAGAATGTCCATTGTGCTGATGAGAAAAATAAATATTCTGCAGCATTTGGATGGAATGTTCTGTATATATCTGTTAGGTCCATTTGTTCCATGATATCATTTAATGCAGATGTCTCTCTCGTGTTTTGGCTGGGACCTGTCAAGTGATGAGATTGGGGTATTGAAGTCACCCACTACTATTGTGTTAGGAGTTATCTCTAACCTTAAGTCTAATAGTG